>PKMM01018086.1:433701-449606 GCA_002933915.1 Eutrema heterophyllum
AAATATTACAAATAATGATAAAATTAAAATTTTATATAATATTTTGTAAAAAAGATCAGTTATTATAAAAAAAATTTAATTTTATTTAAATTATTGATATATATATATATCAATATATTAAAAAATTATTAGTTAATAAATATACATTTTTAATATATTTAAAGGATCTGGATCCGTATATCCGGACCTTATAATTTAACTATCTGAATCTGGTTATGACGGATCCAAAATTTTACTATCCGGATCCGGATCTGACCCCTTCGGATATCCAGATTTTTGGAACGGATCGGAGAGTATTTCAGATCGGATCTCGGATCCCAGATAATAGTTCCACCCCTACTAAGGGCTAGCTAGCTTCATGATTTTGATTTTTTTTTTTTTTTGTCAACTAAACTTCATACATTAAATCAAGTTAAACCGGTATGGTGATTATCTCGCAATCCATACCGGTTCGATCTGACTTACATGAACAAAAATATAGCCTCGTGTTCACACTGTTTTTGTGAGGGCGTCGGCACAAACATTTTGGTTTCGTGATTTTGATTATTGAAAAAACAAAAAATTAAAAGACAGAAGTGAGAAATTATTGAAGTGGAAAGGCCCAGGTCCAATATAAATATTGATTCCGTTACACAATACTTTTGGCCCACTGAGTCCATACAAAATGCTCTTTACACTCCTTAGATTGGAGTTGGACCCCAATCAACTTTATGATTGGTACACCAATATATTTTGCTGTATTGAAAGTTGAAACACATTTATAGTTTTTAGAAAGTTTCTTTTTAATTATATCAAACGAGAACACTGGTAAGACTCACGTTAAACTAATATTGATTTTCATGCGAGTTAGAAAAGTTTAATCGTATATATTGATATGATACCCCTTGAAATAAAACAGCAAATAGATACTTTCGTTAAATCGGAAAATAAGAAATATACATATCCCCAATAGATAATTACGTAAAATTTTAAAAGAAGTAAAGAATTTAATTCCGGAAAAACATATATATAACATCCGAAAATGCATATATATATTATCCCGGGAAATTAATTCTCTACTTCACACACTTGATAAACTCAGAAAAATACGACTACGTAACGGGGTACACGTGGTGGTTGGTATATCAAGTTGGGGTAAAAGTCAACAGTGCAATAGTCAACGAAATTGTTTATTTTGTTTTTCATGTAGCTCCTGCAGAAGAGGACTGCTTGCCGTTTTTAGCGTTTTGTCCATCTTCAGTCTCAGCCCTCTGATCATTTCCGCAGGTACACTTGTTCGCCTGACGAACGACTGCGATTGGCGCTGGCTCAGGGGATGACACTGTGCCTAGTTTCAGCATATCGAGGCTCACCTCCGGTAACTTAGCAGCTTCCACTTCTTTCTCTCCCAAATGCGGCGGCGTTTTACAGTATTTGTAGACTATGTAGAGTATCATTTGGAGTGCACCGAGAGCAAAACCAATCACATTAGGGAACTGCAAAAAAAAAAAAAACGTTTTATTTAGTGGCAATAACATGATAATACACTCACTTTTCCACTTTCTAACATATGAATAAAGTACGTAAAATAAACTTATGACAAAAAAAAAAGAGTAAAGTTTATGGCAAACTTGTGCGGCATCGATAGAAGTTACGTACAAAATATAAGTTCTGTGTAACAATAAAGATAAAAAAGAACTCTAATATATATTAAATTTCTTTTGCAAAAGCTACTCTTTAATGTTTCTTTGGAACATAAAGCGAGTCTCTTTATAATTTGTTTTATAATCTTTAATCGTAAACGACAATACCAAACAATAGTGTTTAATTTGCTTTCTTCAATTGTTTTATCTTTTGCCAATCCATCTCTTTTTATCTATGAATCTATGATTAGAACCTCAAAGTCTCAGGTACATTAGAAACAAAAGCACATTTTCTTGTAATATACATTATGATAATGATAAAAGATATGATTATAATGCTTCAAGTCATGATAATAATGTTAAAACATATATATTCACTTAAGTATGTGTGTTTACGTGTGTTATCTAGACACTATATATATATATATATACGAACATATATACATGCAATACCATATGTTCGTACAAATAAATTTATAATAAATATATAAACAGAGATAGAGGAAATGGCTTACAGCAACATAGAAGTCCTTGAGAGCAAGACCATAAAGGAGCCATATCACAGCACTGATTGTAAGGGTTAAAGATAAGCTAAAGGGCATGTACTCCACGCTCCTTGTCTTTATCACCGTTCTCTATATTTTCAATCAAAGCATGTCGTTAATTCTTGAAACTATATAGTAATAATTAATCACATCATTATAAATATACTTAATTAGCTCGTTCTAAGTAACTCACGATTATGCTTAGAGGAGCAGCGAAAACACAAACAGAGAATCCGACACAGATTCCTCCGATAATCTTCGCACGTGTGGTTCCTTTAACCAAGAATTGGCAAAGAAGGAGAATCAGACAAAATCCTCCAAAGTTCATAAGAAGTAGCAACTTCACTGTCAGCATCTGCATCCATTAAGAAGAGATTATATATAGTTAGCGATTTTATTATTTGATATTGTAAACACACGTTTATATGTGAACTGAGGGTTGTTAGGTACCCGGGATTTCTTGGGGGCGAAGGCAAGGTAGATAGAGATGTAGATGGTTTCAATGAAGCAGCCAAAGGCGTTGATGGTGACAAGGAGGAAGACATCTTTCTTCTGTGTCGCGTAGTAAAGCCATAGCGTCGCGCTGAAGAGCGCCACAACATAAGGAAGAGACTGAAACCCTTCTGTTGTTTTTTTCTTCCAAACCCTATAGAACGTTGGCCTGCATCCATTTCATATAATCTTAATATTATTGAGTTATAAACGGAGAGTATCGATGTACGTAGTCATGTGTATTAGCACGAAGAAAGCAATATTAGTACGTGATAAACACAAATAACTATTATATCTCTCTAATAGATGTTGAGGTAAGATGTGAATATAACTTACACAGGAGAGAGGAACACGGCGAAGGAGATGACATTTCCTGAAAAGTATAGAAGAATATAACAAAAAGATATAGTATTAATAGATCGATATAAAGCTCTAGAATTTAGATGAGAGTTTCAGAACGTGATAGAAAAAAAAAAATATCTATGCGAAATGAAACACAAACGTTAGTATCATACCCATCAATCCAAAGACAAAGGCCCATGTGTTGTGAGTGTCGAAGAGAGGCATGATTCTTTTTTTTTGTTTATATAAACTGTTTAGCGGTTTTAGGAGGAAGAAGAAGAGAGATCGCACTTAGATTTCTAAGTGTTTTCTCTTAATATCAAAGCTGATGGCACGAACTTAGCATTTCGAGGACTTCACGTATATATAGAGGGTTAGGGCTAAAGAGAGGAGTGGGTTTGTGCGGGAGAGATGGACAAAAGTGAAATGTTTGTGTGAAGAATAATATTTTGAATATTTTTGGAAAAATATTTTTAAAAGCATTAGTGTCAATGTGTCATTGTAGTGGTATTACAAAAAAAAAAAAAAAGAGATGTTATAGACCTATACCAATAATTCACACGCTAATCCATTACCAAATTGAATACATGTTGACGTACAAAAAACAAATATCCATCACCAAGATAACTTTTTTGGGGTTTTGGCTTAAGAGATAAATACTTAATTAGTTAGAATACTAATGCTTGTCCATCTCAGTTTAGGCAAGCTCTTTTTTTAAGGGTTATGTCTAGATTCTACCTATGCATCCATATATACACAAAATAGTTCTGATTGGAAAACTCGAGAATGACATAAATAATAACCTAATTATTTTACTATTTTGTGGTTTTTCACCAATCCTCTTTTTTTTTTTTTTTTAAACGTAATAAATATGTTATGCTACTCGGTGATTTCGCAGTTTTCGTTATTGCTTAATGGTTATGTCATTTAATTTATGCCACATGTTTTTATTATTGTTACGCTTACGTGATTAACCTAGTACGTAATTACAAATTATCAACTTAATGATTATACTTTACAAAAAACATTTTGGCATGTAGTAGAATATTATAATTCAAAAGTATTTATGTGCGTTTAATTATAGGGTAATTATATATGAATTAATGTACAACTAATATAAATATATACAATATATATAACTATAATGTTATAATTTCCACTAGTTCTCTATCATTAAAATATTACGGCAATCTGAAAAATTGCTTTAGATATCTTCTTAAAGAACCTGAGATTTGCAAAGTTCACTAAATATACGTTACCAAGCAAATTAGTTCACGTGACACTGTATGTCAAAATATTATACCGTTTTCACTTTTAGCTCTTTTTAATCCTGGTATTCATGTTTCTTTATAGAACCAATAATAATTAGCCGTTTCTCAATCATTATGAGTGTATCCAGGTTGGAATTTTGCAGGAAATTATGAGTTTGCTGAGTTGGGCAAGATCTGGATTCTCTGGGATCCCTCGGTAAAAGGGACAATACACTCCAAATCTAGCCAAATGATTACGTATATTGTACAACTTCTTAACTCTTCCGAAGAGGTTGCTATATCTTATATTTATGCTTTGAACACTAAGTATGAAAGAAGAGAGCTTTAGGTGGATCTTTGTAGGTTGGCTGTTGACCCTATTGTCTCTTCAAAACCTTGGGCCGCATTAGGATATTTCAACCAAACGCTAAACCCTGACAAAAATTCTCAAGGAGGCATCAGGATTAGTGGAAGTATGGCTGAGTTCAGAGATTGTATCGAAGAAACGGGTATGTTTGATATCTTTTTCAGGGGTAACCTTTTTACTTGGTGGAATAAGCAAGAGTTAAATCCAATTGCAAGAAAGTTGGATAGGATTCTCATCAATGATAAGTGGCAGCAGACATTCCCCCTCTCGTTTGGCTACTTTGGTGAAATGGAGGTCTCAGATCACTGCCCAGCAACAATTTTTTTTGGTACGTCAACGCACACCAAAAAGGCTTTCAAGGATTTGAATAGATATCACTTTTCGGATCTAGAAATCAGAGTGAAGGAGGCTCAGGCGGTTCTTCAGACTCAGCAGAACAACTTTCTACCTAACCCATGCCCCCATCTTGATGGTTTAGAGAAGGCAGCTTATAAGAAATTGCTCAAATTAGCTCTTGCAGAGGAGAAATTCCCTCAGCAGAAAGCGAGAGTGAAGTGGAACGACAATGGGGACTGTAACTCGGCCTATTTCCACAGAGTGGTGACGGCTAGGAGATCCATAAATCAAATTCATTACTTGATAGATCAAGAGGGTCAAAGGTTAGAGAGAATTGACAAAGTTTAGGCTCATTGTGTGGACTTCTATTTCGATTTGTTGGGAGGACAGTCATCGATCTTAACGGAGGAAGATAAGAAAAACATCAGACTGTTAACCCCTTTTCGGTGTACAGAAGCTGCAAAAGAGATGTTGATATCGAGTGTCTCTCCAGAGGATATTAAAAGAGAGGTTTTCAATTTGCCTTCAAAGAAGTCACCAGGCCCTGATGGATTTACTGGATAATTTCTGAGGAGGAGTTGGGACATAATCGGCCCTGATCTAACGACGGCGGTTCAAGATTTTTTTACATCAGGTCAGATTCTTAAACAATGGAATGCAACTTCTATAACTTTAGCTCCAAAATCGCATGGTGCTGAAAATCTGGGGGACTTCAGACCAATCTNATTTGTTGGGAGGACAGTCATCGATCTTAACGGAGGAAGATAAGAAAAACATCAGACTGTTAACCCCTTTTTGGTGTACAGAAGCTGCAAAAGAGATGTTGATATCGAGTGTCTCTCCGGAGGATATTAAAAGAGAGGTTTTCAATTTACCTTCAAAGAAGTCACCAGGCCCTGATGGATTTACTGGATAATTTCTGAGGAGGAGTTGGGACATAATCGGCCCTGATCTAACGACGGCGGTTCAAGATATTTTTACATCAGGTCAGATTCTTAAACAATGGAATGCAACTTCTATAACTTTAGCTCCAAAATCGCATGGTGCTGAAAATCTGGGGGACTTCAGACCAATCTCTTGTTGCAATGCTGTCTACAAAATAATCTCTAAGATTATGGCTCCTAGACTTCAGCGTCTTCTCCCAAGTATGATCAGTCCATCTCAGTCTGCGTCTGTTAAAGGAAAACTTCTAGTGAAAAATGTTTTGCTGGCCACAGAACTTGTCCAAGGGTTTGATGGGAAAAATGTGACTCCAAGAGGTCTCCTAAAGGTTGATATTAGAAAGGCTTTTGACTCTGTTAGTTGGGAGTTTATTCTTGAGATCTTTGAGGCAGCAAATTTCCCGAGGATCTTTGTCAATTGGATCCAGCAATGTATGACAACTACTTCTTTCTCCATAAACGTGAACAGTGATCTTTGCGGGTATTTCAAAGGAAAAAGAGGGTTGCGCCAAGGAGATCCTCTATCTCCTTCTCTGTTTGTTATGGCTATGGAGATTTTTGACAGTCTTTTGTCTACAAAATTTGAAGAAGGCATAATCGGGTATCACTCTCTTGCGAGAAATCCGAAGATATCTCATTTGTCGTTTGCTGACGATCTGATGATATTCTTTAATGGTTCTCCTTCTTCTCTTCAGGGAATAACTTCTACTCTTGACAGTTTTCAGAACCTATCTGGTTTAGGCCTCAACAAGGACAAATCAGCTCTCTTCATCGCGAATATGACCTCACTTGAAGCGCCAACACTTAATAGTCTCGGCTACACTGAATATTCAGAGATTATGTATCTCTGAATATTCTCCTCTCCTTGATAAGATCAGAGAAAAAAATTCTAGTTGGACAGTTAAGTGCTTATCCTATGCTGGGAGGCTCCAACTCATTTCCTCAGATATTTATAGCTTGGTAAATTTTTGGTTATCTGCATTTGCTCTTCCAAAGGGCTGCCTTAGACCTATAGAGAAAATGTGTAATAGCTTTTTGTGGTCATGAGATATCTCTAAGAGGGCTATTGCTAAAGTCTCTTAAAGTTCTGTCTATCTCCCAAAAGACGAAGGAGGATTAGGCTTGAGAAACTTTTATGTGTGGAACAAAGCTCTAAATCTGAGGTTGGTGTGGCTGCTCTTTTCGAACAACACATCACTGTGGGTTAGGTGGAACAGAGAACACTGACTGAAGAGGACAAACTTATGGTTAGCTGAGGAAAGATGCAACCAATCATGGGTTTGGAAATTTATGCTTGCGTAGAGGCCTCTTGCAAAACACTTCATTGGTTGCAAGTTAGGCAACGGAAATACAGCTAGTTTCTGGTGTGATAATTGGCTTCACTTGGGTCCTCTTATCGATTATATTGGTTCTGAAGGCCCTCGTAAAATTAGTCTCACTCTTGAATTAAAGGTGGCTCAGGCGGTTAGTGAAGGTTTGGGTTGGAAACTTCCTTCTGCCAGATCACGGTGTGCAGAGATTAAAGAGCTTCGCAACACTCTGCTGTCTACTATGCCGCCTTCCTCTGAGAGAGAGCAAGATGTTTTCACTTGGGGAGTAAATGGAGCAAGGCGCCATACGTTCTCTACGAAGATCACATGGGAGTTGTTAAGGCCGACATGGCAAGTGGTTTCATGGTTCAAATCGGTTTGGTTCAAGCACTCGATCCCTAGGCATGCTTTTCATTTTTGGACAACAAAACTAGACAAGCTTCCCACTAAATCTCAAATGATTACTTGGGGATTAAATGTACCTGGAACATGCTGCCTCTGCAACTCACTACTGGAAACAAGGGACCATCTATTCATCCATTGCTCCTTCTCGCAACAGGTTTGGAAACTAGTCCTTCATAGGCTATGCTCTTCAAATGTCGTCATAACAAATTGGGAGTATCTTGTCTCATGGATGATAGCTTCTCGTCCGATCTCCAAATTGCTGAAATGCATAGTTGTTCAAGCCACTGTCTACCTCCTTTGGAAAGAGCGTAACAACATACTTCACTCGATATCACCCACTTCCGTGGCTGTCCTCTTCAAGTCGCACCATCAGAGACGTACTCCTCGCAAGACTTCCCAAAAAGAGGTGTCAAGGATTACTATCTCAATGGTTCACTACACGTGGTAAATTTACTTGCATTTGTAATTCCCACTCTAGTTTCTACCTGGCCTTTTATTTTTTTTTAGGTCTTGGAAACTTTTGGTATTTAAATAAACAATGCCTATAAACTATTGTTCCTTTTTGGTAATAAATTCACATTTTATCAACAAAAAAAAAATCATTATTTATTTGTCCGTACCATCAAAATAAATAACAAGTTCATTAGCAAAAAAAATAAAAAATAAATAAATAACAAGTTATTTTTTACAATCACATTGCCAGTCACGTGTTTTTGTGTGAAGGTTCCGAAACAAGGGTTAAATGAGAGATTCAATTTCTCCTTATTGTTTTAGTTTTTATGATTTCTGCTAGTTTCTTCTTACATTCAGTTCCTTGTTAATTTGGTAATTCTCTTTCAAACTTGCAAGTATCTTAACATTTACCATTCCTTAGATCACAACGAAAAATGTTTCTTATTGTTCGAGAGAACACATACAAAGCATTTTTTTTCTTAAATGTTAAATCCATTTAATATTAAAATCAAGATAATTTACAAAACTATAATTATATACTTGTCCTAGCTAGTACACATTGTAGATATATATATATAACTAAAAAAAAATGGATTATATTTAAAGGCCAAATCTTGATCAATATCATAAATAACCGATCAAATCCTTAAAGACTAGATTTACTGCATTAATATTGGGGTGGATAAGATGAGATAACCTAACTCCAATATAGTTCTCGATTAGCTGGATCAAACCCTCAATTAATATATTAATATATTGTCTAAGTTGACAAAAAGTGTTATTGTACAGTTTTTCACGTCTATTACGAAAACTATAAAAATCAATATTACATTTTATAAATATACTAATTAAATAATATTTTCTTTCTAATTAATATACTAAATCAATAAGATTAAAATATTATTTATTTTTCAAAATTTTACATCGAAAATACAAAACGAACTCTTTAAAAAAACAAAAATTAAAATAACAATTTTTATAAAATGGAGAGAATATTAACACTTCACCGGACATTTATGTCTATCCATTTGATTAATTCATTTTCGTTCTCTTACGGTAATGGTTTAAAATGAAAGCTTAATTAATTTTTTTTTTGTCGGGAAACAAAAGGTAAATCATGTGGCCGTCACGCGCGCATTAAAGGTAGAAAGCTCTGTGAGCGTTACAAGTGGCAAACTTTAGACACAGTGGCAATTATACGTATAACCTTTTGCCTTTTTTTGCCAGTAGACGTAGCCACCTTTGCTTTGCAAGGAACGTCTATAGTCTGATTGTTTTGACGCTTGAAAACATATGATCATTGCCAAATTGGTAAGATTGTCTAATCAACAAACATGGCTGATTAGTTAGTTTAGCGTCCGATTTATCAATCTACATTTGGTTAGTCAATTTATGTGATTCACTAAAATATGTTTTATCAACAACATACATTTGATCGAATTTAAATTTGGATAATATTGTCTATGCGACTTTAATACAACCATTGAATTACATATCTTAGTCGCATTTCATTAACTTTTAAGCAATTGGTTTGATCATTATAGGCTAGATCTCTTCTGCGAGTAAGAAATGATAATTTGAAATACCGGTGTGATTTTTTATTTTAGTATTTTTCGATGCTTAAATCAGTAATAAAATCACAAATATTGGCATAAAATCATAAAACGTAGAGAGTGATTTACGGTACATATTTTTTGAGTTTTAGATTACAAAAGAGACACTTTATGAGTTTTGACACACTTTTGTTACTTTTTGATACATGAAATGACCTAAATACTCTCTTCTCATTCTTCACAAAAACAATCAGATTTTTTTATTATTATTCTTTCTCACACCCCACATATTTTGTTTTGCTTATTTTATTCTCAGAAAAAAATAATTTCACAATTTTGTTTACAGTATAAACTATTTTTTTTTCTCTATACTTTGATACACATTTCACAATATTTTACTTATATGTGGTTCGAACACATGAATAGAACGCATGCGTATTCATATAGTTGTGTACACGTGTTCTATATGGGCGTGGATAGAACACATGCGTATCCACGCGCATATGGTACACGTGTACGCATCTAAATGGATACGCATGCGTATCCACGCACATATGGTACACGTGTACGCATCTATATGGATACGCATGCGTATCCACGCGAATATGGTACACATGTTCGCAGCTAAATGGATATGCATGCCTCTCTTGCGAATTTCGTCGAAAATTTTGAAAACCCACAGTTTGATGATTAACCAATATGAGAATTTTCCTGTTTTTATTTCTTAATCTGAGAAAAATTGATGAAAAATTGATGCTCAGCCCAAAACAGAGCTTTGAATAATCCTTCTGTGGAAAACATGGAAGCGGTTTCAACAGCTTCAGATCGATGGACCAGGCTCGCTGCATTGGAAGAGAAATTCTATCAACAGAAATCACGCATCCAATGGCTTAAGTGTGGAGATCAGAACACTCCCTATTATCATCGAGTTTCACAAACACGAGCCTCCTGGAACTCAATAAGAAAGTTGATAACGGAAACTGGGGAAGAAATTACAAATCCAGTTGACATAAAAATTGCAGCGGTAGAGCATTTCAGAAATTTCTTGCAAGCGGATGCGGCTGATTTTGAGGACTGCTCACCGGAAATTTTCTTAGACTTACTACAATATTGCTGCTCTCAAGATGTTTGCGAAAATCTTACAGCCCCGATCACAAGAGAAGAAATTAAGAAAGCTTTATTCTCTATGCCTTCAGACAAAACATCTGGACCCGATGGATACACCAAAGAGTTTTTCACTGCAGCATGGGAAATTGTTGGAAAATATTTTATTGCTAGCGCTTATTCCTAAGAGGAAGGATGGCACGTGCTTAACCATGAAAGATTATAGGCCGGTCGCTTGTTGCAACATGGTCTCAAATTTTTTGGCAAATCGATTAAAGCTTACTCTTCAACATTTAATCGAACCGAATCAGAGCGCCTTCATTAAGGGCAAGTTGTTGTTGGAAAACGTCCTCTTGGCGACAGAACTAGTGAAGGATTATAACAAAGACTCAATCTCTCCCCGTAATGTGATCAAATTTGATATCTCAAAAGCTTTTGATATAGTCTAATGGTCTTTCATTCTTGGCATCTTGCGCGCACTGCACTTCCCAGAATTGTTCATTCATTGGATCCATTTGTGTATCTCTACGACATCATTTTTAGTCGTAGTTAATGGTGAGCTTGAGGGGTTATTCGGCAGCACTAGAGGAATCCGTCAAGATTGTTCTCTCTCACCTTATTTGTTCGTAATGGTTCAAAATGTTCTCTCTTGTCTTCTTAATCAGGCCGCAGAAAATGGACGAATTGGAAGACATCCTCAGTGTAACATAGTTCAAGTCACCCACTTGAGTTTCGCTGATGATATCCTCGTGTTCACGGACGGATCACCTTCCTCGTTGAGGGAAACATTTCGGGTTTATGAAGAGTTTGCACGGATATCGGAGCTCCACATTAACGTAACAAAATCTACTTTGTTTGTTGGGGGTCACAAATTGCAAGAGATTATTAATACAGCGGCAGAATTGGGGATTCCGATAGATACCCTTCCAATAAGGTATCTCGGACTACCATTAACATGTAAATCAATGACGGTCCATGATTTCGCACCGTTGATCGACAAAATAAAGACGATAATGCTCTCCTGGACAAGTAAGCATTTATCTTATGCGGGAAGACTACAACTAATAGTCTCGGTCATCTCGAGTATATAAAATTTTTGGTGCTCCGTTTTCAGACTACCAGCTCGTTGCTTTAATGAGATTGAGAAACTATGTGGTGCTTTTCTTTGGACGGGAAATCCAAATATAACAACGGGAGCAAAGATATCATGGGTTGACGTATGCAAACCAAAGGCTGAAGGCGGACTTGGGATCCGATGTTTACGCGATGTTTCACGAACTTACGCTCTCGGTTTAATTTGGAGGCTATTCACGCTTTCGGGCTCATTGTGGGTTGCTTGGACAAAACAAAATCTACTAAGGAATGTGAACTTTTGGACAGCTCCGGGCAATACTGTGGGATCTTGGATTTGGAAGAAACTTCTAAAGCTCCGTCTGTTGGCAACAACCTATCTAAAATGTGAGGTACGAGATGGAGCTTTTATCTCATTTTGTTATGATAATTGGCTGCTTTTGGGAAGAATTATAGACATAATGGGAACTGGTGAACCTTGAATCCTTGGAATTCCAATTCTGGCATCGGTGAAAGACGCGGTTGGTTCTAACGGCTGGAGATTGCGTCGCACAAGAATACGTTCACTAGACTTCCTCCTTGATCAAATTCGGGCTCAACCTATCCCGCGACAAGATAGCGGACCAGACATTTACCTTTGGAGACATAAACCGGAAGAATACAAGGAAAATTTATCGACTCAACGAACATGGAATCAGCTCCGACCAATACTTCCGTTAGTTCTTTGGTGGCGGTTGGTTTGGTTCCGATAAGGAATACTGAGATGCAGTTTCATCACATGGCTAGCATGCACAACAGATTAACTACGGGAGATTGAATGCGCATATGGGGAGCTCATCAACCATGTGTTCTTTGTGGGGAACCAAATGAAACAAGAGATCATCTTTTTTTTGCTTGTCCGTACTCACTTACGGTGTGGTCTGATGTAGCAGGCAGACTTCTAGAGGAAAGGCATGATCCGGACTGGACGATACTCTCCATGCTCTAGTGGGACATCAAGGAGACCGGCTTACAACCATTCTTCTCAGAATCTCTTTCCAAGTGACGCTCTATACAATTTGGAGAGAAAGAAACTCAAGGATTCATCACACAGGGTACAACTTCGTCATACAACTATCACGCAGCATCAACAAGACGATCCGAAACAGGATTTTATCGTTGGAATATTACAACAATCCGCGTCTACATGATATCATGCAACGTTGGTTTGCTTCTTCAAACCGCTAACGATCTGACCTATGTTTGCTATTCTTTGTTTGCTACACTATGTTTGTTCTGTTTGCTCTGTTTGTATTTCATAGCCAGGCTCTGCATGTTTTAATAGTTTTGTTTTCACTTCTTTCGGAAATTCTTGTACATAAGCTTCTCTTTGATCAATAAATATAACATTTCATCAAAAAAATAAAAATAATGAGATGCAGAGACTTTTACTAACATTAATATATAAATTAAAATGTGAAAATATTCACGTTTCAGGCTTTCACTCAAAATTTGACCATACAAGTCTCTACTTTGGAAAAAAATCATGGTAGCTACAAATTTCCATTGGAGTAAGTAACTTATTGCGGCCATATTTATTTCCACAGTTCTAAACAAAAAAAAAAAAAAACTGATATGCCCAACCATTTATTACGATCCCTATTTTGGCCAAATCGGTAAGAAAATTAGTCGATAACTAATTGAATAAACTGATCAGTTTGATCTCCGACTGATTTGTTTGTGAATCGATTTATCGGTTTAGATGATCATTCAGAAATTAGGTTTTCGCCAATCGCTATTCTTAGCGCGACACGTGGACTTCAGATCCGTATAAGACGACGCTATATCTGATCGTTTGGTTGGTTGACAAAAAAATCTGATTGTTTGGTTTGATTTTGGTTTGGTTTTTTGTTCGGTTTCATTGAATTGGAAGCTTGTAATTCGGTTATTTACATAACTGTTTTAGATTAGGTTTACGTAATGGCTTCTTGTGATTAGCCTGAGGTCATGACCACTTTTGTTATAAATTTACTTTTTGAAGATAAACCACTTAACATATCATAAGTGTATAAAAAAACACCCCCAAATGTTAGTGTAATCTTGATATTTTATTGTTTAGTTTTTTTATGGCTTAGCATCAAATCGATTTTAAGACACATATATCAGAATTTCAGGAAAAATATACTATCGTTTATTTTCTATGTTAGTCACTGTGACACTTACGATTCTCCTAGATGTTATTTCACTATAAACAACAATTGTTTCTTCGTTTAGATTCAGTTAGAAGAAAAGCTAAACCAAAAAAAAAATTATTATTTGTCTTTTTCCTTTCTGTGGTTAACCACCTAAGTGACTGAGTCACCAGACTAGAGTCAAATGTAATAGCCTCTTCAATCATATCATATAGACTGATAAGACACATAATTAATACTAGTTACTCATATTACCCTTTAATATATCCAGATGAAGTTAAAAATAATTAAATCTCGAACCAGTGGCATATATTAGGTGGGAAACACATTTGTTTTTCCGCAAAACTAGTTTTTCTTGACACACACAAAAACAGGATAAAAACTTTTTTTTTGTTAAAGGGCCCGATGATAAAAACCTGAGTGCAAATTAAGAAAATATTTTTAACAATTTTTTTTTAAAAAGAAACTTTAAATACTAAATTAATGATTTCTTGTCTATTTTTGACACATTTAAAAAAACAATTTAAATGGTTAATAAATCGCTAACAACTCGTCAGTTGAACCGAAGAAGTTCAACTGATATGTCCAGATTTATTTCTTTTATTTTTTTTTTCAGCCAAATAATCAATGGTTTCGTTGAATTTAACTTCTCTCTTATTTTATTTTTGTCGAAATTAACCTTTTAATCTTTGTAAAAGACAATCATTTAAAAATAAATTAAACTTGGTATTATTGGATAAACTAAAATAAAATTGATTTTGATGGATTGATGATGATAACTAAAACGGAAAATTATATATGCCAAAAAAGGAAGAAAAAAAATACCAAATTATTTTCTTTCACTAGTCAAATTTTTCATTTTTGTTTAAATAGTCTATTTATTTGGATTGAACCTCAAAACAACAAAATTGTACCACTACTGTTACCATATATATATTCCAAATTTATGGTACACCTACTTAAATTTTATTCATTTTTTTTTGACAGAAAGTTTTATTTAATTTATATCTTGTTGCTTTACATATATTTACGTATTTTACATAATGTAATATCATATAAAATATAAATTATACTGACTTATGAGTTACGAACTTATGCTTCATGAATATACATACGCATACGGCATATGATGATGATATGTATAAATGTACAATTCATATATGCAAAAATTAAGTAAAATGAGAAGAAGAAAAAACAGCTAGTCCCATAATTGGTTACGTTTCCAAATTCCAACCTCCTCCACCGTCTAAGCACCACTTGGAAAGTTCATACAACTTGAGCCTTTGCTTTAAGGGAAAGGTCACACACCACATTTTCATATTTCCTTTTATTCTCTTTTTATAATCTAAGATAATTCATGCCGATAGGCGATATTTAGAATTGTTAATATTTGTGATGATAGATATTCTGCTACATTAGTTAGAAGTAGTGGAATAGCACTACAAGAAAACATGCGTTTTATGACGGTAGTTTCCGTCGGAAACGATCCTTTCCAACGGAAAAAAATTGTCGGTTCTAGGTTGTCGGAAACCGATATCCGTCGGAACATTCTGACAGATTTCAGTCGTCGGAAACGGGTCAGAAATTTCCGACGGAATTCCGACGGACGTAATTCCGACGGATTATCCGACGAATGTTTGATCGGAAATAAGTGTCGGAAAGTTGTCGGAAATGTTACCGACGGATTTCCGACGGGTCCTGTTTCCGACGAATTTCCGACGGATCTATGTCGAAATATTCCGTCGGTAACATTTCCGATAACTTTCAGACGAATTATTTTCCGACGGATTTATATATATTTTTTTAATAATATTTTATTAAATAACTAATTATTCTATTTAAATTTAACAAAAAATATCTATTTAAATAAAAAATAATTATAAATATAAATTTGATTTTAAAAAAATTCATAAAATATAAAATGTTATTACAAAAAAAAACAT
>PKMM01018086.1:453985-464067 GCA_002933915.1 Eutrema heterophyllum
ATATATATATATATAAGCAAGGACCTAATAAGTAATTAATAATTTGGTTCAATTTAATACCTCTCATATTCTTCCATTCCGTCGTAATTTGTGAGAATATACATATGCAAAATGATCTCGCTCCTGCGATGAAAGTCTCCGCTTCTTGTCTTTTCCACTAAGTCGTCCAATCTCTAAGAATATATGAGGAACATTGACCGGATAGAAAGGTAGTACGCCTCCGTCATCATGTCGAGCTGCTCTACGACTCTTCGTTTTGACTTGTGATGGAAAGTAGAACTCGGCAAAATGTGAAGTTTCTTCATTGATACTCTGTGCGACAATACAACCCTCCACTCTGCTCAAATTTTTCACTTTTTTCTTTAGATGAAACATATACCGTTCGAAAGGATACATCCAACGGTACTGAACCGGGCCTCCAAGCTCTGCTTCTCGAGGGAAATGAATTGTTAGATGTTCCATAACATCAAAGAAGGAAGGCGGAAATATCTTCTCCAAATTGCAAAGGATTACAAGTATATTATCCGCAAGATTGCGGCTACCGTATGATGTAAGAGAGCGAGAACATATATCTCGGAAAAAGGCACCAATCCCTGCAAAATATGGATAACAAATGAATAATTAAATACTAAAGTATATATTGTGTAAAGTATTAACAAAATAATTTAATGATTGTACCTGCAATTGCTTCGTGGACATTACGTGGTAGAAGACATTCAAAGGCAAATGGAAGGAGGCGCTGGCAATCATGACTCTTCATCCCAGTAAAATTCCCTTCTCCATGATCAACGCAGTTCCGAAGGTTAGATGTGTATCCGTCCGGGAATCTAACACTTTTGGCAATCCAGTCAAAAAGCGCGGCCTTTTAAGGTTCATCCAAACGAAAAGCCGGGACCGGAGCCTTCCTGTTCCCTGTCACATGTAGTGCTCTACGAGAACAAATGTCTGGCAAGTCCAATCTAGACTTCAGATTGTCCTTCGTCTTCCCTTGGACATTGAGAACGGTGTTCATAATGTTGTCGAAAAAATTCTTCTCAATGTGCATGACATCCAGATTATGCCTCAAAAGATGGTCCTTCCAATAAGGCAAATCCCAGAAAATACTTATCTTGTGCCAATTATGTACGTTGCCACGACCATCAACAGGATGATGCCCGTTACCACCACAATCAACGGTCCTACCTGCATCAAAATCTCTGAACTGATCCAACAAATACTGTCCATCTAACTCAGGAGGTGGACCATCAATTACTTTCTGGTTCTTCCTAAAAAATGTGGTGCTCTGACGATAAGGATGATCGCTAGGTGTTTTGCGTTCGTGCTTCAATTGGAACGCATCTGTGTTATCTTGACAGTACGGACACGATAACCATCCGTGCGTTGTCCATCCTGATAACATGCCATATGCTGGAAAATCGCTAATGGTCCACATAAGTACCAACCGCATGACAAAATTATGCTGACAAGAAACATCAAACGCCTCAACACCTTGGTCCCATAACATTCGCAACTCATAAATCAATGGCTGCAAAAACACATCAAGTGATCTCTTCGGATGCTCTGGTCCAGGAACGAGAATGCTAAGGAACAAGAACTCCCGTCTCATGCACAAAGATGGCGGCAAATTGTAAGGTGTTACAATTACTGACCACAAAGAAATATGTCTGTCGTGCTTCCCAAAAGGGTTGAAACCATCGGTACATAATCGAAGGTATATGTTCCTCGCCTCATACGCAAAGTTGGGATACATTGATTGAAAATGTTTCCATGCTCCTGCGTATGACGGATGGGCGATTTCTCCATCTATTGTATGCTCTGCATGCCATCTCATTGCTCCCGCTGTGCGCTCTGACTGATATAACCTCTTCAATCTCTCTGTTAACGGCAAATACCACATCCGTTTATATGGCACTGACACTCTTCCGCCTGTTTCCTTATACCGAGGTTTGCGACAAAAACGGCATGTCGAACGGTCTGCGTCCTCTCTCCAGTAGAGCATACAGTTGTCAGTGCATACATCTATCATCTGATACGGCAATCCTAGACCTTGAACAAGTTTATGTATCTCATAGTATGATGCCGGTGCAAGATTATCTTCTGGCAAAATGTCTTTCACAAAATCAGCGATTGCATCCACGCAATCCTCACTCAAATTGAAATCCGTCTTTATACCCATCATCATAGTTGCAGTTGATTAAGGGGAATGTCCACCTCTACACCCATCATATAACAGATTTTGTGGATGCGTCTAACATATCAAAGAATCTATGAGCTTCTAAGATAGGTTCTTCTCTTCTATCTCCATACTCAGCAACCGATGGTATACTTTCACGAAAATCGTTCACCATTTGAATATGACCTACGGTACTTTCTACTTCCATTGCAGGTTCTTCTAAGCTAGCGTTATCCCCAATATACTGTTCACTAGTACTAGCATAATTATCCACCATTATATCATTTTCTCCGTGATAATACAAAATCTTGTAACCCGGCATAAACCCATGACAATACAGGTGTGACCATACTTCATCTATCACGATTAATCTACGATTCCCACAATTGGTACAAAGGCAGTAGATTTTACCGGTTTGTTTTTGCTTTCTTCTGCGTACCCGCAAATGCTATGAATTCCTGCAGACCTTATTTGAATTCCTCCGTAACTAGGCTCGTGTCCGAAATTTGATGAGGCTTGTCCATCCATGATCAAAAATAATTATAAGGATCTGAAGAAGATATTAGATAAGAGAGGTTTTTTTTGTTGTTGTGATTGTAAATGAGAGGGTGGATACGTTTTTATAAGGAAAATTGTGCGTGTTTTCCGACGGATTTCCGACGGATACAACGTAGATATTATCGATGTCGGCAAGATGTCGGCAAGGTCAACATCTGTCGAACATCCGTCGGAAATTGTCGGCAAGGTCAACATCTGTCGAACATCCGTCGGAATTTGTCCGACAGATTTTTGCCCTCGGAAATTACTGTTCGAATCTGGGTTGCATCGAATCTCAAATATATATACACACATGTATGTATCTTCTTCCTCACCTCGAGTTGTCGTCGGCGTCATCAACGAATTCCAAGCCGTCATCATCATCCATCATTTGTTGTTGCTTGGTTGTGTATTCTCGTGAGGAATTGTTGTTGCTTAGTGGTGTGTTATCGTGAGGAAGAGAAAAAACATGGAGAGAGAAAGCTTATCCACCGACACATAACCGCCGATCACCACCACCATCGCTTGAGCTGCACACCGTGAGCCTCTATATATATAAACCATTTCTGATGGCGACACCTCATCAGGAATTTCTCGGAAACCAATTGAACCTCTAAATTCAATTAATTTGGCTGTCAACGGCGGTAAATCTTAGAAAGTGAAGTTTAAATTTCCGAGAAATTGCCGAGAATCGTAGCCCACAACTGTCGAAATGTCCTCGGAAATGGATTTTGAGGTGATACGTGCACCGACATGTTTTTTTTTGCGACAATTTCATGGTAACATTACCGACAAAATCCCTAGAATCTCTATCCCTCGGTAATTTCCGACAATAATCCGACGAAAGTTCTGAATTTTTACCGAGAAGATACTGTTGTCGGAAGTTACAGAGAATTTTCCGACGAATTGTCGTCTCATCGGAAATTTGTCGATGTATAGTCGGGAATTTGTCGGAAGTTTCCGACAACAATTTTTCTCGGAAACTCTTATCAGAAACAAACGTTCTTCTTGTAGTGATCTAATAACACAATCACCTTGTATATTAAAAATTTAGATTGCATAAAAATGGAAATAAATATACGGAAGCGAAAATTTTAAAAGTATAAAAAACGTGTACGTTTTGAAAAAGAAAAAAAAAAAAATATATNAATTAACAAAAAAAATTCAATCGATAAATATTTAATACTTTCTAATGGCTTCAACTCTTCTAGTCTTCTTCTCGAGTTCTAAATTTCTGGGTTATTTTTAGTGATTACAGAAAAATAAAATATGAATGTTTCATATTCATTATACTAATTTTTTTCTTTCAAATTATGAAAATATCTCATTAGCAAAAAAAAAAATTATGAAAATATCAAATAGATCTTTATGTTTCCAAACTATTTACTTTTTATTTTGTAAGAATGATCAATTTCTATTGCGTTTCCAAAATTAACATTTATAAAAATCATGATTCCGCAACATTTTCTTACGTTTCTAAGACATTACGATTCTCAAATGTTTCCAAAACGGTAAACAAACCTTGGACAGAGTTTCCATGCAAAAATTACAAGAAAAACGATGAAAATAAAAGAAAAATTAATTACAACTTACGAGAGATAAAAAGTGTGTGTTAATTATTCTTGAGAAATTTCATTAAATTTTTTTTATAAATATTTTATTTCCAAAACTACCACAATTTTGTCTTTTCTTATTTAAAACCATAAAACTTTTAGAGCCTATCATAAAATATGGAGGAATTAAAAGATATTACCACCCTTTTACAAAAATATTATCACCAAATTTTGAAGAAAGCGATTAGTAAGATTTATAAATCCTTCCTAGATATAAAAAAAACCATTTGTTAGCTTTCTAAACACCTTTCTTTTTCTTAATAAGATTTAGGAAGGCTTATTTTTAAAATTTTCTAAATTTATGATATTTTTTAGTATTTGTATTTTTTTTAAAGAAGAATTTTTTAAAACGTTTATAATAGACCTGCTTTAAAACGCGGTGGTATTTTTTGCTCTTAAATAAAATTTGTATCCATTTGACACGGAACATATTTATCGTAAATGAGTAAGCAACAGCATAAATGAACAAATGATTAACCCGGTGTTATATCAAACCGCCACGTTAATGTCAAAAAATTATGGAAATAAAGTGATAGTAATAATGAAAAAGTTATATTGGATAAATATCGAAAAGAACATACAATTCAATAATTAAAAATAGGGGGTTTGCATAGTCATTTAATTGAAGTTTCGTTAATATGTTAACACTTTTTAAAACTTTAGTAAAATATAATATTTATTTTACTGTTCAACCCAATTTTACTCTTATACAGTACAGCGTGTACGATAATGTACGGTACATGATGTAGCAATAAAAGGGGTAAAATTATCTTTTCATACAAAAAAGTGACAACTATTTTTAACATTTTAATAAAGTGATAATTTACTAATGAAAATTGAAATAAGTGACATCATGTGCAATTATGTCTTTAAAATATCACTAAAAATATGCGTGAATAAAGTATTATATATTCTAAAATTTGTTTTCATATAATCATCACGACTCACATATACCGCTACTTATTAATATTAATCATAAATTTTACGAGAAAACAAAATAAAAATTTGATAAATTTTACGAAATACCTAAAAATTCACTCTCTAAAGGCAATTCAGTTGCATAACCATAAATTATGATAGTTTTGTGATAAAACATAAATTATAATAGTTAAGATACTTCCTCATAATAAGTAAGAGATATTAGTTTTGATACTCCATAAGTATGTTTTTTTATAAAATTGATACTTCATATAATCATATGTTGAAGTTTAATTAGTGTCTATAATTGTTCTCAGAATTTGCTATTACCTACTTGATTTTTTTTACACTAATTTACACTACACATTATATACATTTTTTCTTTCACTACTCATATTTTATTTTAACGAGGCGGTAAACCTAAAAGAAAAAAAAAGATAAATTTGAATCGTCATATACAATGAAACAGTAACTAAGAAATACTAGTTTCCAATTATTACAGTAAATATTCTTAACATGATATTTAAGAGTTCGTGAATTTTAATATAAGGAATTTTTTTGTAGAAAAAAATATATATTTTCAGCTCGACGTGATCATGTCCTTTTCTCTAATAAAGACAGGAGAATTCGAATGGCAGAAAAATATCAAACAAAGAAAATAAAATAATTATTCTCTTCAAAAAAATAGAAAATAAAATAAATAAATAAAGAAAACAAAAGCAAAAGAAGAGGAGAGGAGACACAACAATAAAGTGTGGCTCTTCAATTGTACGTAGTTGCTCTCAGCCTCTCCATCCAATCTCCTTCTCTTCATATTTTTTCCTCTTCGGTATCTTTCTATTTTTTTCATTTCTTCTTTTCAACTATCAACAAACTTGAACCGCAACATACATAAGGGGCGTCGATGTTATCTATGTTTACAAAATTTAAAAACTATTGGGAGCTAGAATTTGAGTCTTGCATTTTGAAGTACGAAATCCGATTCTTAAATATTATCATTTTTGTATTTGAAAACGTATATTCTTTAACCAAAAAAGTATTTGAAAACGTTATACAAAAAACTAAAGTCGAATCTCAATTCACTGACAAATACATGATATGCATACGAATAACTATCATGAAATAAGATAAGGATAATGTTGTCAATTGTAGTTTAACAGTTTGTGCAAATGTTATCGCTGTGTTACCATCCAGTTTAAACCCACGTAATGCATATTAATAAAATAAAACAACAATGGAAAAACAATAATGAAACAAACAATTACAAGAACAAATAAAGAAATAAACATTTATCACGACCACGTGGAAAGCTGGCACTGGGTTTTAGCCCAGTTGAAAATCCATGAGTCAGTTGGGACCACTCAGTCTAGGCAATAGTCGGACGACGTGAAGTCTTTTTGGTTTGACATGAGGTAGCCAGTCTTCATCTCTCCAATGTGGACCGGACAGCCTAGATTATCAAAAAAAAAAAAAAAATTATAAGGAAAAAATATAACTTTTTCATCTATCATTCTGGTTAACAGCTAGACATTAAATTTAAGATATAGTTCACATTCCGTATTCTCAAATCAAAAGAGATTTTTCGTATTGCCAAAACAATCATTTTTTCGGTTAAATAAAAATTCATTTTTAAAAGGAAAAAAAATATTGTAAGAGAAAAATTCGAAAAACAAATCCTATAAATTAAAAAAATAAAAAGAGAAGAAACGGAACACAATAGTAAACGAGTTTAGAATATTTATATTGACCCTGACACTGACCCGACGTAAATCATATCAATAATCTTCACTTTTGTTAATGGAAAAAATAACAAGGAACAGTGAAATTCCATTAATATGCGTTGTATGATGATGTCATGATTGGTTTTTTACTCCAAACTTTTTGGCAAATCATGGCTAATCATGTCCATCGTGACTCGTGATGAGCGAGTTCGTTTCATGCAAAAATATGTTTTAGAATATACGAAAATAAAAAGGAAATAAAACATCCATGAAGATAGCGATCACGTCGGCTTTATCTTGAGATATTTTAAAAAGAGAAAGATTAAAAGAGAGATTGGAGATTATATGATATGATTGGCCATTGCCACTTAATAAAATGCATCATTTATTTATTTTAAAAACTAATGTATCAAGTTTATTCTTCTTTTCTTGCCGCCTCTAAAAATAAAAGGTCGGCTAAGAGGATTCAATTTATTCTCTTGTATTTACGAGAAGTTTGATATTTCTGAATAGTATAACATTTTTTTTAGTAGTATAACATTAATCACTACGAATTATTTCGTCTGTTTATTTTCTACTGGTGGACATTTTTTGTTTGTTTTTTTTATATACTCTATCGGCTGATCCGGTCGATTTTGGTAGGAACGCACCGATGTGCTATAGAATGGACTTTTTCTAGTGTAAAGGTTCAACGGACACCATGAACTCACAGCTTCATCTGAGGTTGTCAACGGGCCATGAGATCCATGAGATCTTTTAACGGGGCCACCACACCGCCTGTCCCGAGTTTGGAATGTCTTCCGACTAATGTCAGGAGGTAGCTAGCCAGATCGCCTGTTACTGGACTACCAGGTAAACTACTGGGCCCAGATCCAGACTTCCACACGCGAATGTGTTTTTTTGTTTGTTTCAAAGATCTAAATGTAGCGAATAGTTTGCTTTTCTATTGTTTCTTTTTGGGGGAATTGGTTTTATAATGGTGATTGGTTTTAACATTGTCCCTTTACTATTTTTTTGAAATTTGTCACTTTTTGACCCAAATGACCTTTTAATTATTTAAGGCAATTTTTAAATATAAATAAAATCGAAAACTTTTTTAAAAAATTCTGAAAAACCCAAAAAAGGAAATAAAAATATATTCCAAAATCATTTAAGGAAATAAAAATATTTGGCAAAATCATTTAAGGAAAAATGAATATTTAAAGAATATTTTTTAACTGGTTCTACGCAATGCATAATGCGTATTCTACATTATACGTCTAGGTAGACTGTGTTTTCCCGTATTCCCTCATTAATCTAACAACCTGTAGAATACGTTTTCTAGAATTTACACTATATTCTACCGAGAAGGTGAATACATATTCTATATGCTACACTATATTCTACATTTTTGCAGAATTCAACTTCTAGTGCTTACACAATATTCTACTTTTTCCCAGAATACAACTTCTAGTGCTTACACGATATTCTACTTTTACCCAGACTACAACTTCTAGTGTTTACACGATATTCTACTTTTACCCAGAAGATAAGTTCTAACGTTTGGTCTTTGTTCTACGATATGTAGAATATGTATTCTATAAAATTTTAACAAAATCAGAGAAAATATAGGAGAAGTGGTAACTTCAAAAACTGAATATTTTCGAAAATCTTTTAATTTTTTCTATTTCTTTCACGTTTTACCCATTATCTTCCATCGTCATCCAGTCTTTCTTCTTCTATTTTTGAATCAAAACAATTTTCTCTAAGTTTTTCTCTCTACTTCTTCAAAGATGGTACATATCTATGTTACTTGTGGTCATTGAAGATTGGGTACCAATAAGGAGTGGATATTTGTCGTTGATGAGGAAGAGTAGGAGGATATCCCCGTGTCGGGGGATTTTTTTTTTTCNATTTTTTTGTAAATCATATATCAGTATTCAATAATTATATTTTAAGGGGTAAAAGAGGTTTATCATTAATATAAGTATTAAGGGGACAATATTAGGCAAGAAAATAGCAAAGGGACAATGTTAAAACCAATCACCATTATAAAACCAATTCCCCCTTTCTTTTTTTGCTATATAAGCCACACTAGCATGTCGGAAAAAAAAGAGCCACACTATATATAGCGATTTGCAAAAGAATATCTAAAATCTAACTAGTCTGTGAGAAGATTTATTTGCACTAATTGTTATTACCGTTGGATATAGAACAACAATGGAATAAGTACAGAACCATATGTTTTTCCCAAATCACAAAATTTTGTGAAAAAACTGTTTTATATTCATGAGTCTTTAACAAACAAACAAAAAACTGTTTTATATTGAGTCACTACTCATTTTAACTTCTTAATTTCGTATACTTAGTGACAAGTCTGACATAAATTTATATTAAAAAAATTGCAGTTAAGCTATTCATTTAATGGTCAAGTTGTACTATTTAATATACAGATTTTTTTTATGAAAAATGCAACCACGTGCACGTGTGTTCTATGAATATTGTCTAAAATAACGTTACTTCAGCAAAAAAACCCAAGTTTAAAAGCAAACTTCTCTTTATATATTATCAATTCCACCGTATTTCTATATAAAGTGATTGGCGTGATTAACATTGGTATCAAAACTAATTATATGATATATGTGTATATACCACCACAAGAAAACACTCGTTTACGATGGTAAAATCCGTTGCAAATCCGTCGCAAATCAGGTTTTGCGACGGATTTGCGAGGACCAGCAATCTGTCGCAAATCACTCTCGTCGTAATTTAAAACTCCTCACAAGTCCGTCGCAAATTTTCGAAAGAATGTTTCCGTCGCAAATTTGCGAGGGACAGTTTCCGTCGCAAATTTGCAAGGGACAGATTCCGTCACAAATTTGCGAGAGACGATTTCCGTCACAAATTTGCGAGGGAAAGTTTCCGTCGCAAATTTGCGAGAGAATTGCTACGGATCCTATTATGGTTATAATTATAATCCTCTCAATTCCATTGCAATTTTGCGAGAGAATTGTTACGGATCCTAATTATAATAAAATAAAATAAAATATGAAATTTGATAATATTATGATTATAATTTATAATTTAATTATAAAATAAAACAAAAATCCGAAATTTAAATAGAAATTTAAAATTTATGAT
>PKMM01018086.1:468629-579498 GCA_002933915.1 Eutrema heterophyllum
AAACGCCAAAAAAAAAAAAAAAAAACCAACAATACAATAATTAGACCACTGAATTTTAATCAAACTGTAATAAGAGTTTCATTGTATAATTATTACCTTCTCGAGATTATAATTTGTCATAATTTAATTGTCTGAAACTTTTTTTATCTTGAATAATATATTTGAGTTAGGAATAGGGACAAAACAAAAAAAAATTGTTGGATTTGAGGTTCTTTTGTTAATGCCGTAATGCTCTCTATATATTTTAAAAATCTAGTTTTCAATGGAATTAAAAGAAACCGCTGTTTAATACAAAAATATCCGTTTTACAAAAATATAAACAGAATAGAAAAAGAAGATATAACGCTTACAAAGGCCAAGAATGGGAGGCAAGTTAGCGAGTTTGGCGTAACTGATGCCCTGAGGGATGGCGAGGCTAGCGATGGTGATTCCGGCTATGAGATCCGATTTCAAGAACTTGAGATTGTAGCGTGGAGCCCATTCGCAGATCGGCAAGAAGTACTTGAGGCCTAATACAACTTTTCTCGATGCTTTCTGGTTCTTGAACTGTCTAAAAGGGTCGTCTGGAAACAGAGTTTCCTTCACTGAGTACTGAAGTGACTTCAAGAACGGCTGAGGCTGTGGAGCCTCCACCGTGTGGTGGCGGCGGTGCGGCTCATCCGCTCCTTGAGGGAATGTGTAGTCCGCCGTGCCCATTTGTAGACCGCTCGGGGTCGGTTCGTGATTAGGAAGGATTTTGTTGGAGTTTTTGGTTTTCTTTTTGGCGGCTGTAAGTAAGGAATGAGGAGAAGAGCCAAGGTGGTTTCTTCTTTTTTATAGGAGTTAGTGTGCACGATGTAAATAAACAAATAAAATAAAATAATTCAAAGCTTTAATTTACTATTGGTCCTGGAATAGAGCACAGGGTGAAAGAGTAATTACCAAATGAGCCACTCGTCTTAAATTTTTCAATCTCATAAGTTTATTTTCTGAATTAGTTTTTAGTTGAGGCTAGCTATACGACGCCAGATATAAGTATACAATTTTAATTTTCTCCATAGTTAACCATAGACGCATAGCTGATATCCTGAAATTTTCTTAAATTATTCATGATTCATTTAAATATTTAATCATGGTTATTTTTTTTTTCGCTCCGTCTAGCTAGTTCAACATATTTCGAGTTTCATATCGGTTTCTGAAGCTAATTAGATATCCATTAAAACCTGAACAGTTGATCATATTTCTCTTAATTCATTAAAAATTGGATAGCTTGATAATTAGTCTAATGAATGTGTAACGTCTACTACATATAATATCATTCTTGGTATAAATTTGACGTTAAACATCAGTTGTGTAAAATAGTCGTGAAAATACAAAGGAGTTAGAGGAAATGGATAAAGCACCGATTCACGGATGTATGACTGATGCATGTCTTGTTCCGACACAGAGAGGTCGCAAAAGCAAGAAAGCTAACGTTTCCACTTTCAATTCATATTTCTTAATTACCCAATTTACCCCCAACTCAGCGACTACTGATGACATTATCATCGTTCCCTTATCATTAAACTACTTTATAATGTATGGCTCTGCTGACATTTGTCCATTAGAAGATGGGTTAGTTTCTCCTCACTGCCATGTCACCTTTTTCCCCATAATTAGAAAACTATATATTATGTTTGATATTTATATATGTTCAAGTATACATGCAGTGGCTTTTAGAAAATTACTGGAATTTTTAAAATTTTAACTTAAAAATTTTAATTGTGATTTTAAAATAATAAAAGTCAGATTTTGTAAGTTTTTAAAAAAAACTGTCGAACATGAGTAAAAAAGAATAAAAATGGCTGTGAGAATTTTTATGAGAAATTTTAGGACTTTTATGAGAAATTTTAGGACTTTTAAAAATTTTAAATCAATAAAGCTTGTTTGGCTAAATTATGACTTAATTTTTTTTAAAGTTTTCAAAGTCTTAAAAGCCAATTTGCCAAACACCCCTTTCGTTTTGTTAACAAGGTTAACGCTATATTGATTTTGCATCGTGGGATATTTTTTCAAAAGTTATTTTGAACGTATCTAGGAGTATTTTTTTTTTTGTTTTGGTTAATTACGAGGGAATCTCCTATGGTTCGGGATCAGTCTTTGCTAATATCTTATGACATGGCGTAAAATATCCCTTCTACCAGAAATCGAACTAGAAACACAACGAGACTAACATATGCGCTTAACTACTAGCCTACCTCATCCGGTAGTAAACGTTAGGAGCTGGAGAGGACGATTTAGCAACAACAAATGATCACGATATACTTTAGTTGGTTTTAGATATTATACTTTTTTCTTCTTACTTTTTGACACTTTATTATTAATTATTATTGTATGTTCTTACTTCTTATATATATATATATATATAAGTATAAGTTTTTAACTAACTGTTGAGTTTTGGTAACGGTTGCAAACACATGACACTCCACGTTGCTTCAGTAAATCTCTTGGGATTAACCGTTCTAAAACTAAACTATTGAAAAGTTGACCAACCATGTAACTGAAACTATTAACCATATCTAGGCTCCAACTGATAACACGTATTATTAAAGTTGAATTGCAGTAAATGTTATAATTCGATATAACTTGCAGTAAAAACTATGTGGTAGAAACTAGCCCTGGGTGTTCGGATGTCCATTCGGGTTCGGTTCGGTTTATTCGGTTGTTCGGTTATTCGGGTGTAGAGGTGTAAGGTCCTATCGGATATTTTTGATGTTTGGTTCGGGTTCGGTTCGGTTGTGTTCGGTTTTCTAAATGTATATAAAATCCAAATGTAACCGAAATATCAATAGTTTCGGTTTCGGTTCGGTTTTTTCCGAAGTACCTATTTTTATGGGTTTTATTAGGGAAAGTAATATCGCTGAAGAAGATCAATCGAAAAAGTGTATATGCTTACGATATGTGTGTATATGGTTCGGTTGTTGTTCGGTTATACGGTTTTAACCGAACCGAACCCATACCCGAAGTAACCTGAAATTAAAATTCAATCGGTTATATTACTACAACCGAAGTAGTATATGGTTCGGTTTATTCGGTTCGGGTTCGGGTATGGACTTCGGTTATGGACATTATGCCCATGCCTAGTAGAAACTGTAAATTTATGCGGTGAGTTTGCTGTCCAAATATGAGTTATCATTTTTGTCAAAATAACTGATTGATAACTTTTTGGTGTATAAATTACAATATGTTATTAGAAATAAATAAAATTTTAAAATTATTAATAATGATAATATTTATTACAAAATTTAATGATTAAATAGATTAAATAAATTAATATTAACTTAAACATAGTAAATTTTAAAATCCGTAACATAGTAATAAAAATAAAACTAACGACATACATTCCAATTTTTGTTTCTTTCAAATTTGCAATTTCATTTTGAATATTCGTACAACATAATTTTTTTCTTCCAAATTCTGTGTAACTTAATTTTTTTAGAAAATATCAAATAAAAAAATCAACAACTAAAAATTATAGTGACAATTTTGTTTTGATTATTCAAATAAAAATAAAAATAAGTAAAAAGTGGTTGACCAAGTTAAAAAAACAGTCAAAGTTAAAAAAATAAAAATGTTGACCAAGTGTTGCTAAGAAAAGAAAGTGGAAATACATAATTATTTAACATAAAATTAACAAAAACAAAGCAAATATAAAACATGTTGGAAAGGGAAAATGAAAAAAAAAAACTACTAACTCAACTTCTAATTCATCACTTTTTCTATGATTTGAGTTAACTTTTGAGTTAGCAAATTTTATAAAGAACACAACTCAAAATTGTAAATCAATCATAACTCATTCTAACTCAAACTCAAATCAATTTTTTTAAAATTTGATTCATGATTGGTAACAATTTTGAGTTATCAATGAGTTAGACCCTTAACTCAACCTAAATCAATGATAACTCATGTTACCAATCCTCAACTTGATGTTGCAAATAGAAAGCCCTGATACACTACTAATCCCTATGTTGGTCGTAACATTTCGCATAAGAACAAACAAAAAATTTGATAGTAAATAGGGAATAACCAAATATAATAGTTTTCACCTTGAAAAAAGTTAAGCCTAATTGACGAATATTGGTATATGCCTTTCCATTTCTCAGTCGAAATATGAGTGCAATCACAGCTGGATGGCCACGTGGTAAACGATGATTTATGTTAGTTGTTTATTACTTGAATAAGTTTTGTATAACTTGTACCCACCGAATCTCTGTAGCTCCAAATTTGTCTATGACTTGTCTTGTTTCTTGACCGAATTTTATTTGCATATCAGATAATTTAATTTGATATGGTATGCTTGAACATTAAACACGTGAAATAACGAAATCTGTTATTATAAATTTTTTTAAATCACAACAATTCTAACTCTTAACTATATTAATTATGGTCTTATTTGAGATATTAATCGTATGACTAAATTAAGCACAGCACATATGTTAATTAAGTGTTCACCTAACTGAAGACCATAATTTACAACTTGAGTTCTTTTAAATAACAAGCCATGTTGGTTTTCTTTTTCAACTAGTCGTATGTCTTAAAAGTATAACAAAAGTGTGTAAAAAAAGGGAAAGTGGCCAATTCCTCCGTGAACTATGCGGCTCCTGATTATTCATACACGAAGTATCGTTCAATGCCAAAAACATTATGAACTACTTATAATTTTGAATTTCCTACATGAATTTTTGAAAATTGGCCAATTCCACCAAAACCCTAAACGGTGTTTGATTTCCGTTAACGGAATCTGACGTGGCTGACACGTGGCTTAATGGTTTGGTCTGGTTTGCGATTAAACCAAAATTTTGGTGGAATTGGCCAATTTTCAAAAGTTTATGTAGGAAATTCAAAATTATAAGTAATTCATGTAGGAAATTCAATTTTTTTTTTAATTGCGGAGACCAAAACGACAACCGGGAATCGAACTCGGGTTTGCATCATGACAGGGTAATATTCTACCACTAGACTAATGGTGCTTTATTGTACATTCAAACACATAACTATATATATATACGAAATATCCCACAATTTGCAAAAACAACAAACTTTAATCTTTCATCAATCGATAAAGAAAATTCTTTAATGTTTAATCATAGTGCAGAATATGGATAATTATTGAATCAAAATCACGTGGTATAGATGGGTAAAATCAAAAATAAAAATTAAAAGTAGATGAATAATACCATATATATTTGGATCTCCGGAAGAAAAAAAAGTTGGAATTTTACAAAAAAAAAAAAAAATTGGAAACTTCGAAGCATGAAGCAAGGAACAGCTGTGTTTTTTCTTTTTTCCAATGCCGTGACTTTGGGGAAAAACATATAATTTAATAAAAATGAAATAAATATTTTTTTTCGAATCGAACCCAGAAATTAAAATCGAATTGTTTTCCAATTTTTTGTTTTTTTGGGTAAAATTCCAACTTTTTTTTTCTTCCGGAGATCCAAATATAGATGGTATTATTCATCTACTTTTAATTTTTATTTTTGACTTTACCCATCTATACCACGTGATTTTGATTCAGTAATTATCCATATTCTGCTGATTAAGCATTAAAGAATTTTCTTTATCGATTGGTGAAAGATTAAAGTTTGTTGTTTTTGCAAATTGTGGGATATTTCGTATATATATTTATAGTTATGTGTTTGAATGTACAATGAAGCACCATTAGTCTAGTGGTAGAATATTACCCTATCATGATGCAAACCCGAGTTCGATTCCTGGCTGGTGCACATTTTAATTGTCGTTTTGGTCTCAGCAATTAAAAAAAAAAAATTTGAATTTCCTACATGAACTACTTATAATTTTGAATTTCCTACATAAACTTTCAAAAATTGGCCAATTCCACCAAAATTTTGGTTTAATCGCAAACCAGACCAAACCATTAAGCCACGTGTCAGCCACGTCAGATTCCGTTAACGGAAATCAAACACCGTTTACGGTTTTGGTGGAATTGGCCAATTTTCAAAAGTTTATGTAGGAAATTCAAAATTATAAGTAGTTCATGATGTTTTTGGCATTGAACGATATTTCGTGTATGAATCATCAGGAGCCGCATAGTTCATGGGGGAATTGGCCGTTTTCCCGATTGCCATGGGACCATAACCTTCTATTTATATAGAAACAATTTCTAATTCGGCCCTTCATCAAATTAGAAATTATTGAATGTATCATCACATTAAATTTTCATAACACTTACGCCTCATAGTCATTAACTCTATTCCAAAGTGACCACTTAAGATTTGACTAACTAAAATAATGGCTTTAACACATTGATTAATACACAATGACCCCAAAATAGATCTTAAAATCTCCCACTGGGTCATATTTGTATCCTGAAAATGTGATAGACTTTATGAGCGCTCAAAAATGCCATTATATCCGAGAGCATCAACAATCTCGTCCATTGACTATACCAACATAGGATCATAGCGGTCTTTGTTATAACAATCATAACTAAACATTCCATGGTCACTGAAATCAATACAACCAAATGACATAATCAATTATGAAAAGTGCGGCATGAAAATCACATGAAGGGTGATCAATACATGTCGATTTTCAACTGGTCCTACTTTATTGAGATCTTTTAACTTTATTATACAGAGTGTGAACCGAAAACTTTATTTCTGATCAGAAAATGTGCATAAACACAACCAAAACATAGAACCAAAAAAAACCAAATGACAAACTCCCACTAAACCAAATGATCCTCTAACACTGAAACACCCATTCGAGCAGTATGCTCATGAAAGACCTTCGGTGGAATACCTTTTGTAAGAGGATCTCCTATATGGAGTTTGTCCTTAAGTGTTCTATAAAAATCTTTTCACTCTGTACCCACTCCTTAACAACTAAGAACTTATGTTGCTATTGGAGCATAAAACAAATGACTTATTGTCACAATATATAGCTTTAGTGGTATTTCAATTCATTCTTGAATTCGCAGCCTAGTGACAAAAATTCAGCCAAATTCCCTTATTTGATGCCTGATAATCCTCATGTAGACTTTCTACTATCTTGACGTCCAACAAAATCATAATCAGAATACCAAATGATCTCCAAATTATCTGATCTCTGATAAGTGAGCATGTAATCTTTTGTTCTCTTCAGGTACCTCATGACCCTTTTGGCTGCTTTTCAATGGTCCAAACCTGGATTACTTAAGTATCTGCCCAAAACTCCAACAATGTACACTAAATTCGGACGCGTACAAACTTGAGCATACATCAGACTTCCTATAGCCGACGCATAAGGAATCTTCTGCATCTCCTGAATTTCTAAATTTCCTTTAGGGTACTGATCGAGACAAAAAAATCTGTCTCCCTTAGCAACTGGAGTATCTCCTGGTTTGCAATCCTGCATGCCAAACCTCTTTAGTACTTTATCGATATAGCTCTTTTGTGACAATCCTAGAATACCTCGAGTTCGGTCTTGATGAATCTGGATCCCTAATACAAAAGATGCCTAACCAAGATCTTTCATATCAAAATTATCCTTAAGAAATCTCTTGGTCGCATGCAACATGCATATATATATCGTTAGTGGCCAGTAGTATGTCATTAACATACAACACCAGGAAAATGCACTTACTCCCACTGAACTTATGATACACACAATCTTCGACCAAATTCACCTTAAAACCAACGGAGGTGATTACCTCATGAAACTTGTGGTACCATTGACGAGAAGCGTGTTTTAGCCCATAGATGGATTTCTTCAACTTGCATACCATTTTCTTTGAATCACCCAATACAAAATTTTCTGGTTGCTCCATATAAATCGTCATCAATGTTTCCATTGAGAAACGTTGTCTTGACATCCATCTGATGAAACTCCAAATCATAATGTGCAACAAGAGCCATGATTGTTCTAAAAGATTCCTTTGATGAAACTGGAGAAAAGGTTTCTTTGTAGTCAATCCCTTCCTTTTGAGTATATCCTTTAGCCACTAGACGAGCCTTATACCTCTCCACATTATCACTTGAGTCCATTTTTGGTCTTAAATATTCATTTGCAACCAATGTGTTTCATTCCTTCTGGTAATTGGATAAGGTCTCAAACCTTATTGTCTAGCATTGACTGATACTCTTATTTAGTTGCTTTAACCCACTTATCTGAATTGGAACAACCTATGGCCTTATGGAAGTTGATAGGATCATCTTCCAACTGAGTTTGATTTTCCTCTTGTTCCATAAGAAACACTATGTAATCATCTGGAATAGCGTTTCTCCTTTCTCTAGTGGATCGCTGCAAAGGAACTTGTTCTTGTTGCACCAGTTCTTGGGGATTTTGAATTTGACATTGATGTTCGATATCATCGTCATCTTCATTTGGAGGAAGGACTGCAATATCAACTTAAGGTTCCAAATTTGCTTTGTCCAAAGCAACTATACAAATCAGATTAAGAACTGGAACTGATTCTAACTAAAAGATGATGTTCTTAACTTTATTTCTCCCCCAAATTCAACATCCTCAAAAAACGTAGTTGTTCCCGTCTCAAAAATATTCTTCTGTGTGGGATCATAAAACTTATAGCCCTTAGATCGCTTCGAACACACCCAATAAAGCAACTGTTCACAGTTCTGGAGTCCAATTTCTTCCCATATGGCCTATAAGGCCTAGCCTTAGCTGGACATTCCCAAATATGAAAATGATTCAAACTAAGTGTGTTTACATTTGCTTTAGTTGGTACCTTATTAAGAATGTAAGCTGCAGTCTTCAGTGCCTCTCCATAGAGTGATTCTGGTAAGGTGAAATGACAAATCATACTCCTTACCATGCCCTTAAGAGTGCGATTACATCTTTCAGATACACCATTCATACTAGGCGACCCATGCATAGTGTACTGGGGATCAATTCCAAACTTCTCTAGGTATCTGGCAAATAGTCCTGGACGCTGTTCACCTGAACCGTCATACTGACCGTAATATTCACCACCACGATCAGATCTGACAGACTTCCTTCGCTCAAGTTAGTTCTCAACTTCAGCCTTAAATTTTTTTTTTTTTTTTTTTTTTTTGAACACGTCTATAGACTTTGGCTTTTAATGAATAAGAAATAAGTATGCATACCAAGAGTAATTGTCAATGAATGATATAAAGTATTGTTGACCGTTCCAAGATGCTGTAGGGAATGGTCCGCAAATATCCGTATGTATTAACTCAAGGACCTCCGTAGCTTTGTACGCACCTAATTTCTTATGTTTAGTTTATTTTCCTTTAACGCAATCCACACAGACATCGCAATTTGTGAAGTCAACAGAACTCAAAATACCATTTGACACAAGTCGCCTAACTCTTTTTCTAGAGATGTGACCTAGGCGCTTGTGCCACAAAGTTCCTGAACTTGCATTTTTGAACTTACGTTTAGTACCCCTTGATTCAACACTTAAGCTTTCATCACGAGAAGCTATAGTGTCCAACACATAAAGACTGTGATTTTCCAGAAGAGTACCGGTCCCACAATTGAATCTAAAGACACAACAACTTTTCCATTTCCTTCTAGACAAAAATATCCAAACTGTCTAAATAAGGACCGGAAACCAAATTTCGCCTAAACGAAGATGCCACAAATGTGTCTTTCAAATTCCAGAAAATGACCAGTACTGAATAACAATCTAAAATGTGCAATTGCCTCCACATCTACCGAAATTCCATTAACCACATGAATGCGTCTTTCAGCTTAAGTAGCTTAGGCAACCCTGTAGTGAAATACTGATGTTAGTAGTTGCACCGGAGTCTAACCACCAAGTGTTTCTGGGTACTTCAACAATCCACTAAACAATGTCAGTCTCTGAATAATAAGAACAGAAGCGGAAGCGTACCTTTTGGATCTATTGTTTAGGTTCTGAATTTGGGAATGATTCTTCCAAGGCAAACCCTGAATATCTTTAGGTCTCTGTTAATGGGATGCAGAGAATTTTTCTGTATTTCTGATTAGGGTTGCCATGGGGATCATAACCTTCTATTTATATAGAAACAATTTCTAATTCGGCCCTTCATCAAATTAGAAATTACTGAATGTATCCTCACATTAAATTTTCATAACAGTTATGCATCATAGTCATTAACTTTATTCCAAAGTGACCACTTAAAATTTGACTAACTAAAATAATAACTCTAACACATTGATTAAAACCCCAAAATAGATCTTACAAATCATACTAGTAATATATACATGCACATATATATACATATATTATATGTATATATTCATATTAATATATATTATGCTTATAGGCATGCATTTTGGAGGGAATACATTACCAATTTACCACCCCAACCCGAGAATACGTACTAACAAAATTATGGAATATTTTCGTGTACATATCTGCATGTGTGTGTGTGTGTGTTTGTGTTTGTGTTTGTGTATAATGAGATTTTACTTTAATGTACTCGTAAACTAATTCTTATAAGCATTACGATATTTTTAAAAGCATATCAAATAAAAACGATATTCTTTAAAAGCATTACGATATTTGTAAAAGCATTACGATATTAGGATATTTCTGGGTGTATGTAATGGACCTATAAAAACGAAGTTTTACTTTTCTCTACTCGTAAATTAATTCTTATTAAATACTTGAGAAACCCTTTTGAACCAATTTTTTTTATTTTAGAAACCCGAAAAGTTTATTGCAGGATCAATAATTATTCTTTCTCATAAATTTTAACTGCGCGTTTTAATAGTTCTCTTTCTCTACACGATTAATTTGTCGATCTGAAATTAATGTATAATAGTGAATAATTCCAAAAATCTCAGAGAAACCTTCTAATTATATAAGTAGCTTAATTAGCGAACACAATATAGTAAAAAGAAATCAAGTGTCGTTAGCTCAATTGGAAAAGTACCAATGGCAAAACCTAGAAGTCACATGAGTAAGTGACGTTTGGGGTACAGAACTATATAACATGCTATGATCATGGACCTGAGGATGTACGGGTCTTGGCCCATAAGCTCCTAATCATTCAAAAAAATAAAAAAAATAATAGAAGTTTATACATATCTCTATATTATTATTCCATTTAGTAAAATGAACTTTATTTTGTATGTCATTTACATATTATGTCATTACAATTAAAAAAAACAAAATTAAATTACTATGCGCTATAGCTAATGTGGGTTAAGTCCTAGTTTACACTTATTATTATTGTAATTCACATAACCTCCGATGAAGTATCATTTAAAAAAAAAAAGAAGCAATTAGTATATAATTTCTTATTTTTTGTTGGTTGTACTTCACATTGTATTTATTTGAGAGAATCCTCTTTTTTTAAAGGAAGGTCTCTTTTTGATGTCAAAATGACATATCCCAATTCCTAGGGTGGGGGGCTTACTTGGCAACTAGAGAAATATCAATATCTTTTTCTCTTTTATTTCACTTTTCGTTTCTTTTTGAGTAGAGTTATTTTCGAAAACATATTTATAAAAAATGATGTAATGAGAAAATTATACAATTTTGGTGAAAATCAAAATGTATATATATGATTTTCAAGAGGGAGAAACGCACAAAAAACCACAATAATGAGGATTCATTACCAATGGTTCTTGGCTGTTAAAGTTATGTGTATATTTTCGAGTATTTGCTTCTTCTTCTCGCTAATATGTGAGAATATGTACGGTAAAATCTCTATAAATTAATGTTCGAATTTTGAAAATTTATTATTTTATAGAGATATTAATTAATCGATAAATTAATAATTATTCATTTATAGAGATAAAGTTTTTTAGTCTATCATCTTTTAAAACTTTATTTTATTCGAATTTTCTTATACTTTATCGACACTGCAAAATTTGTTTAGGAGATGTCGTATCAAGAAATTTAGAAGATGAATCAAACGATACTCGTGAACTTGAAATTTTGATAATAATCTCGGTTATCGGAATGGAATGGATGTCAATAGCATACTCGACTATCCATGTGAAAATGATACATGCTCAAAAGTTTAGAGTTTAGAAGAAACTATGGCTACTATCCTTAATGTTGATTGAAGACGATACTATGGAACCTTTAAAAGCAGTTTAGCGTAAGGAAGCGATTATAGCTTCAAAAACTCTTCACAATTTTTGGATGCAGATCGAGAAGATAATACCAAGAGTTGTTGATGTAATAAAAAAAATTAGATATGAGCTCCAACAAGATTCCAACTTTAAAAAAAAAACAAACAACAATAAAGTCATATTTTACTAAATAGCCTTAGATATATTTGCCTAAGATTTATAATTATTAATTTATCTTTTTGTTGGGACCATATATATATAGGGATTTCAAAAAAATTATTATCTTATTATCTTATCAAATTTTATGGATTTTTATATTGGCCCAAATTAGACCGGAAAAATTTATTATTTTATGGTGATTATTAGTTTATCGAATATTAATTTATAGAGATTTTTCTGTAGATGGATTTTATTTATTTCAAACCGTTTAATTTGATAAAAAATAATGTTGGAACTTGGAAAAAAAATAAGTCGAACGCTTAACGATACAATTATATAATCAAACTTCTAAAGTAACAATCACTCGGTTCTATGGTGTAGTGGTTAGCACTCTGGACTTTGAATCCAGCGACCTGGGTTCGACTCCCGGTAGGACCTTTTTTTAATTATTACTATTTTTAATTGTTTATTTGGGCCTGTAATTTCTTTTTGTTAGGCCGAAACTTACAATTGATAAACAAAAATCCGACCCATATAAGAAGTTGGGGTCGAACTGGGCCAAGTTTTTGTTCAGATATTTTTGGCAATTCTCAAATTTGCGAAATCCTCCGCTGCAAACTCAGCAAATAATTTGTTTGAGAGGACAAAAATAGTGTTAATGACATGATTTAGCGATGAACTTGATTGAAGATTCCGTTTTCATGGTTAGAAATAGGATCGTTAACTAAAACGAAGTTAAAAATGATGTCAAATGCTCTATTGATGTTTCTTCAAAACAAAATTTTGTATCCTTTTAATCTAAAATTGCAAAAGTTCATAATGTTTTTGAAATCCATGTTAAGTTATGGGAATATGGGGTTGTGTACTAAACATCCTGATAATATTTGTTTTTGTTTTTAATCATCCTCATCTAATATTCCTTCCGTTCCAGTTTATAGGATTTTTTAGAATTTTGCACACAATTTAAGAAAATACAAATTGTACACTTATTATCATTTAATAAACAAATTAAAAAACAATCTAAACAAGAAGAAAAACAAAAAAAGAATGCAAATGGCCACTTCCATATTCTCGGTCAACTTCAAGTTGTATTTTCCTTCTTGTTTTCTTAATCCAATTGAATACATATCATTAACAGATTTTTAGAAAACCAATAAAATTGGAACCAAAATTTTGATAAACTGTTTAAAACCAAAAAATTCAAAAATTTGCAATAGAGCCAAAAGAAAGACGAAGCTTTAATTGTTGTTCTTATATAATCTTTGTCATCTAACAATGGTTCAACACAACTATTCATGGATTCTAATATTGATTTGAATTTTCCAATTCTAAACTATGAGAGTGAAGTTTTATTCGATTTAAACAAACTTCCAAGAGAAGAAGAAGATTCTAGCAATGGTGATGAAGCGTTTCCAGTTGATATACCAATTGATTGGAGTGAGCATCCAAATGATCTTGAGCCAAGTTAGAATCTTTTCCCCATGCTTTTAAATAAATAAATAAATTGATTTTGAAGGTTATTTGTGACTGCATCATTTTTTAGACTTACGGTTTAATTATAAGTGTTGTTCATCTTCTTAAAAGTTTTGTTATTCTTTTTTTCTTATTGATAATTTGCACACGTAACGTTTGTGAAAATAAACTAAAATTCATGTCCTTTGTACATGTATCACATAACTGTTTTTCTGACCAAGTTGCTAATTAAGTTTGTTAAAATTTGAAAAATGCTGAACGTGTATATATATGTTGTTTAACTATAACAGAAAATGAAGATCCATTTCACGATGAGACAATTCTACAAGGAACTAGAAGAAATCTATCTAATGAAGAGAGATGGGAGATTTTCAGTGCTTTACTAGCGAGGAGTGTTAATGGAAAGTTGAAAAAATATACTACAAGAGAAGTTTCAAATCTGTTTTCAGTACCTATATTGATGGTATAAAGGATTTGGCGTAGAGCACAAGAAACAGCTAGTAATGGGAAAGTCGATGTATCCCAAAGGAGAACCGGAAATTGTGGTCGTAAGAAAATTTCACTTGATTTAGATAAAGTTGCTGGTGTTCCACTACACAAACGAACAACTTTGAGGACGATGGCCATAGCTTTGGAAATTAGTGTTGGAACATTACATAGGCGTAAGAAAGAAGGAGTTATTCGACGTCATTCCAATGCCATCAAACCACTTTTGAAAGAAAAAAATATGAGAGGTAGACTACAATTTTGCATTTCTATGTTGGATAAAAATACTTTATCTCATGAGCCAAAGTTTGTTGATATGTACAATATTGTGCATATCGATGAAAAGTGGTTTTATATGACGAATAAGACACAAACATATTATCTACTTTCGGTTGAAGATGATCCACATCGTACATGTCAAAGTAAGAATTTCATCGTAAAAGTAATGTTTCTAGCTGCGATGGCTCGTCCAAGATTTGATGACGAAGGCAAAGAAGTGTTTTCTGGAAAAATTGAAATTTTTCCATTTGTTAATTGGCAACCAACTAAGAGACGGAGTAAGAATAGAGATGCCGGAACTTTAGAACTAAAAGCATCAACTTCTGTTAAGAGAGAGGATATAAAAGCATGTTTGATTGAAAAAGTTATTCCGGCAAATCATCAAAAGTGGCCAAGAGAAGATCAGGGAATGACTATTTTTATTCAACAAGACAATGCAAGGACACATGTCACATTATCGGATAAAGATTTTCAAGAAGCGGCATCAAAAGATGGCTTTGATATACAATTGATGTGTCAACCACCGAATTCGCCGGATCTAAATATTTTAGATCTTGTATTTTTCAATGCCATTCAATCGCTTCAACATCAAGCATGTCCCAAAACGGTAGAAGATCTTATTCATGCAGTAGAAGAGTCATTTGAATTATACTCTACCAAAAAAGTAAACCATATTTTTTTGACTATTCAATCATGTATGTTTGAGATCATGAAGGTTGGAGGATCAAACAGGTACAATACATCACATATGAAGAAATCTACGTTGGAAATGAGTGATCTTCTTCCCAAGCAAATAAGTTGTGATCGTACGTTGTTCGAAATGGTGATGAACGATCTAAGAGCATCCGATTAATAAGTGTCGATGATTTGGTTTTTGTTTTCATTTTGTTTATGTGGTTGCTTTTTCTTTTTTTGGTTATTGAAACTCTTGTTTGGAATTTTAGAGATTTGATTTCCTTTTAAATTTATATTATTCACACTATCATTATTTTCCAAACGCTCTTAGTTTTGAACTACCAATAGTACTAAGAACTCCAACTATAACACACAAAAAAACTTACCCAGAGAAATAAAAAAGGAGATGAAGTTCAATACAACTTCGTCCATTTCTTCAAATAAATGATAACTCAACTCTTAAAATAATAAGGCAACAAAATCTTCAGCATGTCCAATACAACTTCGTCCATTTCTTCGCGGGGATGAAGTTCTCCTTCTTGGTAATACGGTTGGTTGAGATCAACCTCTCGAGTGTTGGAAGGAAGTGTCGTGCTGGTTGGTTGAACAGTTTTTGATTTGTTTGCTTTTTGTTCTATTACCTTGTTGGGATGAAACTCGTCTTCGTCTTCGTCGTAATACGGTTGGTTTAGATCAAATTTGTGAATAGCAAAAAAAATTGTCTTGTTGATGTTTTGCTCCATGACTTCGTTAGAATGAAGCTCTTCTTCGTCTTCCTCACAATACGGTTTGTTTAGATCAAATTTGTACGTAGGAGTAGAAATTAGTTTCATGATCGGCTGAACATCTCTTGACTTGTTTTCTTTATGTTCCATTTTTTAGTTTCAGATTTCTGTCTTTGTTTAAAAAAAGTACGTTTGGAATAATAGTTGATGACTATGAGTAATGAAAAATTAATAATGTTTGACTTTAATTTATGTGTTTTTGAACTTCTTTGACCATAAACTCTTTTAATAATTGTTGGATTAATAGTAATTGGATTTATGCCTAAATCTTTGAGAAAATCTAATAAATTGGAACAGGAAAAAAATCCTAAAAAATCCTATAAACTGAGATGGAGGGAGTAGTTCTTTGTTGAAAAATCATAAATGATGTCAAACAAACATCTTTTGGTGTTCTATGTATTACAAAATTTCGGGTGTTTTCATGAAATATTATAAAATTGGGGTGGTTTTGATTAAATTAATGTTTAGATTGTTGTCGTTTTCCTCTTGATATTCTTGTAAGTATTAGTGTGGTTTCCCATTTATAAATAAACGACATGAAATCAAAGGAACACCACATAAATGAGAGTTTGGGAAATACATTAGTAAAATCGGTTCTGGTGAACGTTAGACACTATATAGACTGATATCACATCAATATAAAATGCTAGCCTGTTAATTCACTGCTAATTTTAGATACTAAAATCAGCATTGATCAAGATTTAAATGAATAAGACTACCTTCTATCTTATTACAACATTTAAAATATGAGTTGTCATATTATTGTTCATATTTCTTTGGGTTGGTCATTGGTGCAAAGACTTTTCAAAATACATTAAATGTTGAGTTTTTTTTTTTTTTTGGTTAACCAAATGTTGAGTTGTTTATTGAGATAAAGTCATTAAAAGAACTTTCATATATTTTTGTTTAGTTTTTTTTTTTTATCATTGTCCATATATCCTGGGTTGGTGCAAACTGCAATTCTGCAATCTGCAACGGCTTATCAAATACTTTACATACTAATGTTAGGATTATTAAAAATTTGACTAGGTATTCTTATAATCTTAATCAACATCACCATTGCAACTCTTCCCTCTTTCTAATCACAGTGAATTTGACTAGGTATTCCTAGTTCTTCTTAAAAGAGTTTTTGCTCATTTCTTAATGATCTAAACCATCTCTCTTCTACTAAGGTTTTAGCTTTGAATGGTTAATGAGATATTAATTCTTAACCAATGTCAATCACGATTAATTTCTAATGATTATCAAGGAAATGTGATTTACATGCCATTAAAACATTAATCTCTATCTTAATTATACGATTATATAGCATAGGATGATAGGAAGTAGATTCTCGGTTGTGTTGTATATAATATATGTATGTTCTCTTGCAAAAAAAAGTTTTGAATTAAAATGACAAATTCTATTTTATTCAAACATGGATTTTAAAAAACTTTAAAATCAAGTGTTATTGGATATATAATTTGTAAATGTCTCTTAAAATCTACTGTTATTGGAAATATTTTAAGTATTGAGATTTTAATGACTTTAAAAGATTTTAGAGGAATTTCTTAGTTAAAAATACAAAGATTCAAATCTCATGATTTTACGTGGGATTGCAAAGAATTTAAAACCAAATCATAACAACTTCTTTAAATTCATCAAAAATCATCGAATCATCTAAAATCTTATTAAAACTCAAATCACTCACAAATATTCGGTATCAATGTCACAAGACAATCTAAAATGTTATCGTGTGTAAATATACAAAAAACAATTTTATTTTTGTCTGTCTGGGTATGAAAAATACAATTCACACCCGAGTTAATGCGGTTAGGTAATTCAATTTAGTGGAAAATTAAAAAAATGATAACGAACATAATTTTTACACAAAAAAAGAAAAAAAAAAAGAAAAAAGAAAAAAGAAAAAACCCTTACTCTATTAGTCAATCGCCTTCCCTAGTGTTCTCTCTTCAAGCTACACAGAAACCACCGTCTGTCTACTGCCTTTTCCACAGAGAGAGAGAGAGAGGATCCGTCGGTGTGCCGGTCACTGACACTACATCCGATCGTCACCGGTAAGATGATTTCGTTACTCTCCGATGAATTTCTTACCCGAGGAACTTCTCTTCCCTTCGAATTCTGACTTGAACTTGTTCACAATTCCAAACGCTTTCTCTTCTCTTCATCTCGCATTATCTTTGTGCTGCGATGCTGATCTCTAGTTGTTTTTCCCTGTTTAGCGTTTTCAGTGGCGTTTCACTAGATTTAGACGATTTTTTTGTTTTTCTCGCATTTCGTCGTCGTGTTTATGTTCGTTCGCTTAATGTTTCTCTGGATTGGAGAAATGTGAGTTCTCGCTGCTCTGGATTTTGTTTTACTTTTCTGATTTGTTCATATGATTTCCGTTTAACGATTTCATTATTTTTTTATTGTTTCATTTTCACAATCACAGTTCCTTTTTCGTTTTTGCTTTGTTCCCTGTTACTCATACTCGGCTAGCAACATAGCCTGGATCTGAGATATTTTGGTTTCATTACGTCTTTCGGTACAGATTTTACTTCAATTTTGAGTTTGATTTCTTAGGATAGCTGTGGAATGTGCGTAGATAGCTGAACTAATTTAGGCTGTGATGCCTCATTATCAATCTGCCGGTGAAGTTTTCACTTACTCGTGTTGTTACATTCAGATTCACAAGTGCGGATTTGCTTCAGCTTCTTTATTCTGGAATTGATGGATCAGGTTGGTGAAATGATTGTTTCAGTTCATAGTCACTGGTTACTCTTTGACGAATCTCGGTTTGAATGCTTATGCTAATAATGCAGTACGAGAAAGTTGAGAAGATCGGTGAAGGAACTTACGGTGTGGTTTATAAGGCACGAGACAAAGTGACCAATGAGACAATAGCTTTGAAGAAGATCCGGCTGGAGCAGGAGGATGAAGGTGTACCTAGCACAGCAATTAGAGAAATCTCCCTCTTGAAAGAAATGCAGCACATCAACATTGTCAAGTATGAAGTTAATACCATTGTCGAAAAACTAATGCAGCATGAATCTGGTGAACAATTTTGGTTGATTTTTTGGTACACAGGTTGCAGGATGTAGTGCACAGCGAGAAACGTTTGTATCTGGTTTTTGAGTATCTTGACTTGGATCTCAAAAAGCACATGGACTCATCTCCTGATTTCTCAAAGGATCTACATATGATCAAAGTGAGTGCTAAGAAACTTTAGGCATTGTTATAATTATGAGCTTAATGCATTTTCATGTGAAGGCACTTCTTAAATTAACAAACCCGTTACCCCTAAAAATACTGAAATGTTAAGCTGCTTGGTTGGTCATGATGCCATAAACTTCCTTCTGGTGATTTTGACACATCTATCTGTTTAGTTTCGCGGAATATTGTTGAAATATAAGTTATGTAATGTCCTCTCGAAGCGTTTTAGTACTCAATACAGGCTGATCAGATCTGTTCATCCACTGTTTGCAGAAATATCTTTACCAGATTCTCCGTGGAATTGCATATTGCCACTCTCACAGGGTTCTTCATCGTGATCTAAAGCCACAGAATTTGTTGATTGATCGCCGCACGAACTCACTTAAGCTTGCAGATTTTGGACTGGCCAGAGCATTCGGTATCCCTGTCAGGACATTTACTCATGAGGTGCCAAAGAGTTTAATTTCTTGGTCTTTTGTTTCCTTGATGAGTTTTATGACATGGCTTCATATTTGCTTGGTTTTTCTATCCTTTTGTATATTAGAGAAAGAGTATAGCACCATTTTGAGTAGTATCCCACTTTTGCAACTGATAAAAGTGAATAAAGGACTTAGACATTTCAGATAGATTTCAAAGTCTTAACGTAAAGGACATTTCCCTTGACGATTGAACTATGCTAGATACAAAATACCATTAAAAAAAACTTTCATCGCTACATTCAGCTTTCACAGCTCTTCATGGTTATTCACACAATTTTTTGCATATTGTTCCTTCTAGGTGGTTACTCTCTGGTACCGAGCACCAGAGATACTCCTAGGCTCTCATCATTACTCTACACCCGTTGATATTTGGTCTGTTGGATGCATATTTGCTGAGATGATAAGCCAAAAGCCCTTATTTCCTGGAGACTCCGAAATTGATCAACTCTTCAAGATTTTCAGGTTTCGTCACTAACTTCGTCGATCCAATTCTCTTCTATATATTACAAGTGGAAAGAGCTTTTATGCAATGATATCAGAAAGGATTCTGAAAATATTCTCAACTTGAAATCTAATTTTCGGAGATAAGTAGTGAAGAACATTAGATATTCAAGTGTTAACTGATGATAAATCTATTACTGCCATGTGTTTTTGTGTTCTCCCAGAATCATGGGAACTCCATACGAGGATACATGGCCCGGGGTGACTTCGCTGCCAGATTACAAATCTGCTTTCCCTAAATGGAAGCCAACGGTATTTCAATTCATTCACGTCTACACCTTCTTCTTTTTTTCAGTAGACAAGAGGTCACAGCACAATGTGATTCATGCCCATGTTTTTTTTTTCTAATACCACAGGACCTAGAATCGTTTGTCCCGAATCTGGATCCCGATGGAGTAGATCTCCTTTCTGTAAGTTCACTAACCATATATATATATATATATACACACGCATCTATATACTCTACTTCTGCTACATTAAAGAGCTGGATGCTTGATTTTTGAGGGATCTGGTTTCATGTTTCCCCTACTGAACCTTTTACCAGTTGAGGTTCTAGTTGTCTTCTAAAGTCATGACTATCTATAAAGATTTTGAGCTCATGTGCAAGTAAAGATGCTAATATGTCTCACTTTTATTTGTTTCAGAAAATGCTGCTAATGGATCCGACCAAAAGAATCAATGCAAGAGCCGCCCTGGAGCATGATTACTTCAAGGATCTTGGCGCCATGCCTTAAGGAAAAGGCTATAAAACCAGTAATCTCCTTCATTCTATATATAATTATCTCTCAATCTTAATCCTAAGAAGATGAAGAACAATATTAATGGGTTTTGTTTATTCTTTCTTTTGACTTCTTTTCCTACTTATTCTAGTACGAAAAAGTGTGCTTTGTTTTTTTCTTCCAAGCTTTTGAGATCATTTTCTTGTATCTTTTTTTTTTACCAAGAAGAATATTCCCCTATATGTTTTTTTTTGCAACATATCATATTATGCCACTTTGTTTCTGTATAATTAATTGTAGTGATTATCATCTAATCCTTTTGTTATAATCAATTTTTTTTTATTTTTTTTTATTATTGGCATGACATAAATCAAATTTGGAAGAGTTGCCTTCTTGAATGACTTGTCAGCTGTATGAGTGAGCCTTGATAGTATTATATTACTCACCTTCGTATTACTTTGGCTAAATATTTGGTTTAAAGTGGGTTGATTAAAATACTTGGATCAAGTTATTCGATCTCCGTTTGGGATTAAGTTATTCAAAAGGATTTAGCAAACATAGTTGCATCGAGTGGAGATGCACCACGTTAATTACTATTATCCCATAAATATATCCACTGTGAATTTCAATTTCAATAGTATTTATTGAAACCTACATTTGCTTACACGTAAATTGCATGAATCAACAATTTTAAAAAAAAATTATGCTATAAAAAATTCGAATTTAAATGTTTTTTTTTCAAGTTTCTAAAGTATTTGCTGATTATATATTTATTTTTATCTTAATTGAAAAATTCCCCTTTTCAATATCCTCATCTAAAAGAAAAAACTATAGAAACAGAAAATAATAAAAGTTTTGTTATTCGGGTAGGCCGACTAATGAAAAGCTTACATGGCCAACGTGAGAGCAGATAATTACAAGAAAAAGTGAGTTGTCTGTAGAACTGCTTTTAATTAGTTAACGAGAAGGGTCCAAACAAATCATCAAATGAGACCAAAATTGACGAGAACTGTTCAACACGTATTGGATTATACATTTTACAGCAGGTCTCAATTCGAATAAATGAAAGAAGCCAGATCATTATCTGATGACCATCTAAATGTTGACATAATTGTGATATTAATCAATCAGCAACTACATAGGGATGTGTTTTGTCTACAGAGGCTGTTCTCCTATTTCTATGAATATGTTTCGCATCCAAATAGGTGAAAAATCTAATATTCATACTATATAATTGAATCTACAGATTTTAAGAGGGATTATTAGGCTATGCATCTTCTTACATTCGAGAATAATTCAATCGATGATTTAATAATCATTCACATATGATTAGAAGTCTAGTTAAATATAATGCCATAGCCTCGTCACTCGTCTAAAATAGATCGAACAACCTATACATGAATAATTAGTTATAATTTTCAAAGGTAATAAATCGTCATATTTTGTTTTGTCAATAATATGTATAACAACATGTACTATACAAGTTTTGAATCCGAGCAATAACACAATTAGCACAAATCACAAAACTACATGTTATGTTATGATCATCTTCATTCATGATTATTTTTTTTAGTTAAAATCACAATAATCATATTTTCTAATTTTAAAAGATAAAAAAAATATCCAAAAAAAGGTTTGGTGCGAGAGATAATTATTTATATATTAACTGGAAATAACTTAAGGCGTGTAACGACAAAGATTTGATTCCTCTAAACTTCCAAATATTTTTTTTGCTGAATCTATTACACATCCAAAAATTTTTGAAAAAAAAGAAAATTTCCGTTAATTAGTGAGATAATTTATACCATAAGCTCGATTAATTTAAATGTTTGATTGAAATTAGTTGACTCGTAAAAGGGGAAAGGTGGCTTAGAGGGCCAAGTCGCCGAAGAAAAAAAACATAATTCTCTGTCCCAAGTCAATAATACCCCTTTTTGGAAATTTCCCTTTCCCTATTTTCTTCCTAAAATTTTCTCCTTTTTATTGCTCAAGACTCGCTGTAGCAAAAAAAACGCGATTTTTCTGCTTTCCGATGTTAGACTTGCAGCCGTCAGATCGTTGTCCCGGAGCTCCGGGTTATAGCGGCGGCGGTGCTGGAGATGAGCTGATCAGAACTTATAAAGGGTGGAAAGGGAACAACGTGAGCTTCTCTTTCTCTCTTAATGATTTTGTTTTCTGGGTCAGATTTAAGGTCTTTCAACAAGATCTGAATCGAAATCGTCAGATTTTTTTGTTGAATTGTTGTTGTTGTTTACCTAGAATTTATGGCACAATCATTATCTCTCTTTTTTTTTGTGTGTTTTCTGGGTTCGTTCTTCAGAAGTTTAGAACTAATGAGTTGACTTCTATGCCCTAACTTTGAGATGTATGATTTATGAACTTGTTTGCAGCTTTTTTTTAAAGGGTTTTGCTCATTCTCTTTCTTATTTGGAATTTGACTTAGTTTCCATGTCGTTTTCATCCAATGATTCATTAAGATTTGTGCTTTCTCTGAGAGAATTAGAGACGATGGATATTGGATACCCAAAGTAAACCCTTACAAGAAGCCATTAGAGAATCACTATAGAGCTCAGACCATGTGGCGTATGATTCAGCATTACTTGGTTTGGTTTGGTCTCCTTGTCAGTTTCTAATGTACTTGTCTACAGTTATTTGGATAATGTGTCTTCTTAAGCTAATGAGATTTGGTTTACATAGTTTATGCTGTCAAAGATGCTGGTCTCTTACAAAGTTAGAGCTTTTGGATGTTTATCAGAATTCAATAAAGATTTTTCAGGATGTGTGATGTCAGAGTTACAAGAGTTGTTAATTCAACTGTTTTTTTTCTGTATGTAACATTGTTGATATTTTACTGATCTTCAATTTTTCTTGTTCTTTTTCTTTTCTCTCCAGGTGTTCTTCCTTGGAGGAAGGCTCGTGTTTGGACCTGATGCTCGATCTATTCTGATCACCATCTTCTTGATTACAGCTCCTGTCACTATATTTTGTGTTTTTGTTGGCAGAAAATTCATCGATGATTTCCCTCACCATAGAGGAGTATCAATATTAGCCATCGCCGTTGGTCTGAATTTATTGGTGAGTTCCACTTTTCTCATGAATATTTGTTCCCCTTCTGCTTACATAAGTCTCTTCTGCATCTTCTTACTCCTGGCATCTTGATGATAAATTTATATCTTTGTGTGTCCACAGGATCTAATATTTCTTCTTCTAACCTCGGGGAGAGACCCAGGAATAATACCACGTAATCTATACCCTCCTGAACCAGAGGGTAATGAAGGAAATGGTGAACCGCGTCTTGCACATACTCCTCAGAGTCGGTTGCCTCGGACAAAGGATATGATTGTGAATGGAATCACTGTAAAGATCAAATACTGTGACACGTGCATGCTTTACAGACCACCCCGTGCTTCTCATTGCTCGATTTGCAACAACTGCGTGGAGAAATTTGATCATCACTGTCCTTGGCTTGGTCAGTGCATTGGACTGGTAATGGATATTCTTTTGCCTCAACAAAATCTTGCTTGTTCCCTCTTTTTGCATCTTTTTGATTGAATCTTACGAACATTTGAGGCTCTGAAAACGCATACAATCTTAAAGGTTTCTAAATTTAGAAATTATAATTAGAATTATCTTTGAACACAATAACGGGTCGGTTAAATGAGATGTTTTTAAATAACTTTATAACCAACCTGCTAAAGAGGAATATTGCATCGACCTAGAGGATTCAAGAGAAACTAACGGTAATTTGGGGTTTGTGAGAATGCAGAGAAATTACAGGTTCTACTTCATGTTTGTGTTGTGCTCGGCTCTTCTCTGCATTTATGTCCATGTGTTTTGCTGGATCTATGTCAAGCGCATAATGGATGGTGAAAAGATAAACATGTGGAAATCGTTAATTAAGACTCCTGCTTCCATGGCGCTAATACTCTACACTTTCATCTCGGTCTGGTTTGTTGGTGGGCTAACCGGTTTCCACTTGTACCTAATCAGTACCAATCAGGTAAAATCATTACTCTCTAGAAGCTCTTGTTTCATGATACCCTGAAACCGTTGGATAATTTAGCCGCTTGTTAACATCGGGTTTCTGTTGTTTGATATGTTGTGATTTTGCAGTCAACGTACGAAAACTTTAGATATCGGTATGATAGAAATGAGAACCCTTTCAACAAAGGAGTAATGGGGAATTTCATGGAAGTATTCTGCACAAACGTTGCCTTGTCTCAGAACAGTTTCAGAGCAAAGGTATCAAAGGAGCCAGCAATCCCACCAAGGACAGTAAACAGAGGGTTGTCAAGCCCGGGCTTACAGAAAGTTTCCCACGACATAGAGATGGGGAGAAAACCGGTGTGGCATGAGACAGTAGAAGAAGAGCTCGGTGACATGGACAAGGACATGGAAACATCGGTCACACCACGGGATTTGAGCAGAATGCTTCCACCAGAAGAATCTGAAGGGCGCGGGATTATGCATTCGAGAGAGTCAAGCAGGGGAAGGAGAGGAGGAAGCTGGGAATTTTCAAGCCGTGTTAACGAAGATTTGAGAAGCAGAGATGATTCTGTGTCAAAAAGAGTCGGCGAGGATAGCTCAGAGTCTTCAGGCAATGACGCTTCCAGAGAATTACACACTGAGATATCTGATGCAGCAACATATAGAAGCAGAAGCAGAAGCAGAACTGGTATAGGACGGTTATAGTCTCTTGTTTTAAGCCAATTACACTATTAAAAAAGGTTAAGCAAAAATGGAAGAATATATAAACAAGATTGTGTGATTCAGGTTTGTTTGTTTGTCACGAATTTGTGTAAAGTAAATGTTTATTGGATAAAAAGCTTTTTAACTAACGCTTCCGGGATTGATTGGTAAGGAGTTCCTCTCATTTGCATTTGCCGTCTCACAGTGTCTAGAGGGTAACATGTCAGGGCATGTCAGTGTTGCTATACCGAAAGAACAGCTGTCACTCCGTTCTTGGTTATGGAAAAACAAGGATACTAGCCCGGTTCAAACATTTTGTTTCACATTTTGTTCAAACAAGTTTAGCAGACTCACAGATCGAATATACAAAAAGTTAACAGCAATATATGGAGCTAGAGAAGGTCCCAGACCGTAATAGAAAGATGCAATTCCTTCGCATACCCAAAAGCAACCTGCAAGAGTTTAAATCACACAATGTCTATCAATAAACACGACCTTATCACACATTAAGGACATGGCTACTAATGATTAAAGTTTGAGTCAGGAATGATAAAATGAAAAACAATCTCACCTGAGACATTAGTTCGACTGCCAATCTTAATCTCAAAACTTCTAGTGGGTATGTCAACTGCATAAGAATCAAGATGCAAGAATCATATTAACATATCTATACGCTAGGAGCAGTGCATACTCTAACCACATGTTTCTTGAATGCCTAAAATAAAATGAAGAAACTCTAATTAAACCTAACGCGGAAAGTAAACCATATAAAACTCCTGCATTGGCATATAAGGATTTAGTTTTCAGAAGACAGAGAGGATGTTAAGCCTATTTTTTCAGTCATACATCAGTACAGCCACCATAAGGATGTGAACTTTTTTGATGGACAAATGAACAAACCCGTAAAAGGATAAACTATTTGAGCAAGCCAATGCATTGCTTTTGTATATTTCTAGCATTGCTTTTGAGGAAGCCAAGAAATCATATTCATTTACCGGTTGTAGCATTGCTTTTGTATTTTTTATTTTTTTTTGAATTTTATAAAAAGGTGGTTTCACCTCTCTGCCGGGGTCCAGAACATTTAATATGGTCCCCTCCCAAGTGAGTGTGAGTGTCGAATTGCAGACGCACAATCGGACACATACCCAGATTGCTTGTTAGGTGCCACTAGCCCAACACACCTTTGGTTCTTTTGTATTTTTCTACATCTTCTTTAGATGATTCTTCGAAATATTTTGAACATACGATTTCGTTTTACTTAAAATTCAATTTAAATCCCTTCACAGGTCAAAAACAACAAAATATCAAAGGAAAATTACAGAGACAGCCTAAAACCTGCATAAGAAGCTTGATACGTTCACTAAGGGTATTTCATTTTTAATAGTAAACGAGATACCAAAATATTTTGTAGAACAGAGAAAGAGTCATGAGGGGTAACAAAAGATGTAGAAAACCAAAATGGACGCATAGAAACGAGATACAACGTAGAGGTCTCTAGGTTCACTTGAGATTTAGAAGGCATCTGCAAAACACAATAAGGAAAAAGAAACATCTTTAACTTTCACAGATAAAAAAAACCAATATAGAAGATTGTAAAACGAGATTCGACGTTGACGTACCTTAAGTTTACTTGAGAGAGAAAGCATCTGAGATGAGTTTCTCATCTTCTTCATAGACCTGGAGGTTCTTGGACTTCATAAGAAACTCCAACGCCTCTTCATCAAACTCAACCAAGTAAGCCATCTTCACGAGCTCAGATAACCGTCCGATCAGATCTTCCCTCTCCCACATCACTCCTTTACCAATCACCTCAGCGAAACACGTCGCGTATTCCAAAACCCTTCTTTTCCCACACGCTTTCTCCATCTTCTCTGCGTAAACAACTCCTTTCTCTCTCTCCCACCTTATCATCCTCTTAGCTTTTGCCATCAGCTTCTCTCCTTTCGACGGTAGATTCAGAGTATACTCCGTCGAGATCGTCTCCGGAGTTTCCACAACGTTGAGGCTAACAAGACTCCGTATGATTCTAGAACGTTCCTCAGCTTCTATCTTGAGAGATGGATCAGAGAGGAACCCGAGAATGAGCCTCACTAGCCCCGGTCCGATCAGATCATTCTCTTGCTGCTCGATTTCGACTCCATCAGTTATCTTAGCTTCTGCCACCTCGACGCATTTGGAGATCTCTTTGACGCCGATCATTCTGTAAATCGGCGTAAGCTTGGTTTGTGACAATGTAGGGATGCTTGGAGTTGGGTACCAGACGAAAACAGGGGAATCTATGAAAAGATCCTTCAAGAGCAAGTCATCAGCTATGAACACGTCGCTTTTGCTAGACAACAAGATTCCTCCACTACCGCTGCTGCTATCTGGTGCGTTTACGGGCAAACGCGCAAGGGATTCAGAGAGGAACTTCTCGGCTTTACGTGAGTTACTGTGTCGCACAACGAAACTCCAGAACGCACAACACTCTTCGTTTGACAACCTGTCCTTTGTTCTCTCCCAGTCTTTCCACAAAGCACAGTAATCTTCAATCGACGGGTTGGTTCTCACGTCAAATGAAGATGAGAAGAAGCCAAGAAGATCATCACGATCCTCATCACTGTTGTAATGGTTTTCAAGAACGTTTAGCCGAGATCCAAAGAGTTTATCTTTGTCATAGAGCACGCAGTTAGAAACATCTGCCCATTTACCATCGCTCGGGATCCAGATTCGGCCTGAAGTCGCACCATCTCTCTCAGGTTTCCATTCAGATTTTCTGAGGAATCTATATATCCGGGAAATCGCATCAGAATCCGAATGTGTGTAAATGTGGCTAGCAAACAACTGGCAGGCTTTTGCTGAATCTATACCAACTCCAATCTTAACAAGCTCTTCTTTAAACGATTTAAGCTCCGAGCCATAATACTCTTCATCGATGAAAGGACCATCACACGGCTCTAATTCCCAGCTGTTATCGAACAAGAGACACTCTTCGGGACTGCGGTAACCAGCATGTGTCTTCAACCATTTTACAGAAACGTTGTCCAGAAACTCTTTAGGGAGCTGCTGATATCTATCCTCAAGCAAGAACCTGATGCACTTAAAAATAGACAGCGCACTTGCAGGAGTGATGTGAGATGGATCAGGGAGACTTAGGGAGCTAACCACATGGTTCATGCCTTGTCTTAGTTCCACTATAACTCCCAAGCTCTTTAGCTCTTTCTTGTAATCGTGTATGCTTTTGCCGTACCAGTTTGAACCGTCATCGATAAAGGGGAGATTCGCTATTAGGCGGAGAGGTTCCCACTCTGGATCAAAGAGAATGCATTCCTTTGGTGCACGGAAATCGCCGAGTTTTGTTTTCAGCCATTGTAACTCTGTGAAGCTTCTCAAAAGAACTTCAGGAAACTTGAGATTACTTGCCATCAGCTTCCTGTAGCAAGATAGAAGAGACGAGGCGCTATATCGGGTAAGACCAGAGGAGGTAGCTTTCTGCTTAAACGTTCGCACAAACCCTTTCACAGCTTCTTCAAGTTGAACCACAACACCAATCTGCTTCAGCTCCTCTGTGTAGGAAAAGATTTTTCTTCCATAGAAATCCTCGTCGATCAAAGGAAAACAATCAAACACAGATAGAAGGCAGCTCCACTCCGGATCAGGTATGAAACAATCGGCAGGAGTTTTGTAGCCGCTTTTGGTCTTGAAGCATTGTGAACTTCTTAGGGCATTGATTAGTTTCTGAGGACTCAGATGGCGCATGCAGTTGAGTACTAAGAGCATAGCATCGGCTGTCAGATAGCCCAGCTTTGCAGGATTCAAGTGAGAAACGATGAGGCTGTGATTATTGGGAAACTGAACTACAACGCCTAGCAACTCAAGCTCTTTCTTGAAGCCATTGAGGTCAACTTCACCATAGATATCTCTATCAATAAACGGAATGTCACTGATCAGCGACGCAGCTTTCCAGTCATTGCTGAACAGAACAGCTCCATCTGGTGATCGGTAACCAGTAGTTGTCCTTAGCCAAGGGTGATTTTTTACGGCTGTGATGAAATCATCTGGTGGGAGGAGCTTCTCTCTCAAGTGCCTGATGAACTCCAGAATCGAGAACACATTCTCTCTTGACAGTGATGAGGTCTCAGCTAAACGCATAAGGTGGTCGCCAACAAACGTACATGCTTGGCTAAACTCAAACATGACGCCAGCAGTTTTCAGCTCCTCTCTGTACTCCTCAATCTTCTTCCCATAGAAGCTCCGATCAACGAGTGGAATATCCACAAGAATTGATCCGCTCTGCAGAACACTTCCCCATGATGAAGTATGATAAAAGGACTTAGAAGGCTGCCGATAATCAGAGGAACCGTTTATCCTGGTTCTCAGCCAGCTTCCTCCTTTAACAGAATCCAAGAACTTGGAAGGAAGAGAATATCTATTCCTCTTAATCCACTCCAAAAGCAACAAAACATTCTCCTTTATAAGAGCCCCCGACAACGCAGGTATAGCTGCATTTGGTGGTTTAATCTCAGGGATGTCTCCAGCCTTAGCATATGATTTCAAGAACCCGAGAAGCTCTCCCTGCTTAGACCGTACATGAGCGAACCTGCCTGACGACAAATACTCTTCCCACAGCTCAATATAGCCATCCTGCCTCCAAGGATTCGACCCAGTCAAGCTAACCCATTTACCTGCGCTAGCAGGAACAAGAACCCCATTCCTACTCGTGTTGACATTCCCATAGTTGTCCACAAGCGGCATGTCTCTGCAGCACTTCTCAGCCTCGACGTCCGATAAAAAACCATCCGAGATGGAGTGATGCAAAAAGTGTGCATACGAAACCACAAGCCTCTTGTCTCCTTTAAGATTCTCCCGGAGACGTTTTGCATAGTCAGATACACTAAGATCAATAACAGCAAACGACTCTTTGAGCCAATTACGTATTGTTTCCTTATTTGAGCACGCATTCAACGCAGTCCGGGTTGCATCTGGCAGGAAAACAAACTTAGAGGTGCATCTCATCTCGTAGTTCCATTCAAGCAGCCATGAATGGTTCTTCTCTGCGGGGAGGCACAATGTCCGAGGACCAAAATCTGCCAAGCTGCTAAGATAAGTCGCTCCCTTTTGAACAAGGTATTTGACAAGCGGAACATTAACCATGTTTGTACTCTGAAATCTGGACTGCCAGTTTTGAGCTATAAACAGAATGATCTCAACATATGTACTTTCTGATACACTTGTCACGAGATCGCAGCCCTGAAGGTATGTTGCATACCAATCGTTGCTGACTTGCAGCAAACCCAAGAAGTTGAGAACGTTGTCATTTTCTGTTCTGTCAAACGAGGAATCCAAGATGTAGATCCCATGAGATGATATATTCTGTAAACCTGCGCCTTCTCCCGTCGCTTTCTTCAAGATATCCCAGAAACCAGGGATGAGACGACCAACTTCGCACGGCCTGTGGAAGAGCTTCTGTCGCGAATGTGATACGCTTGGCACAACTTCCTCTGCACAGATTCTTGCCCTGACGGATTCGCGAACAACATTCAGCTTTGCGTAAGTAGATTGCTTTACAGGCAAGAACCCAAAAGCAGGCAGCAAGCTAGACACCGGAGCATCAGTCTTCTTCACCAAGGCGGTGAATGCATTCACAAAAGCCGACGGAACACAGCTGAGAATCCCTTGGTTCCATATATCATCAAGCAGTATAGTTTCCCTGGACGACGCAAGAATGAAATCTGCTTGTATGATGAAAGGAAAGTTGGTAACCATCTCCGTGGGAAGAAACGCATAGATACCAGGAGAGCTATTTCCAAGGCCAAGTCGCTCTCCATATGGAAACGCCAAAGTAATCACCCAGTCCTCGACTTCGCTTCTCCTTTCCACACGGTTCTCATGTTTCACCGGAAACTTTTGCCTCCACATGTAGTAACTGCATTGCTTTTCAGAACCAGTTCCAAGAGCAGAGAGATTGATTGTGTAAGACTCAGCATCGATGCTCTTCCTCGTCATAAAATCTGTCTCACTTACAATCCCGATCGAGTTCACTGTGCTGAGCTTAGGATCTTGGCAGTGTTCTCTGATAGAGAGACGCTTGATCTTGGACAGAAACAATAAAACTTCAGGATGAACATTACAGAGCTGTTCTTTCACCGGCTTTACTTTGTCACCTTTTAAAGGCAGAATAATGGTGGTGGTCGGAAGAGCAGAACCCGCACCGTAAATCCTCTGTATGTCGACAAGAGAAGGATGTTGCTCAACCCACTCGGGAACAATGTAGCCAAGGCTGCAGTGGCTGCAAGGTGCCTCATTAAATCGAATTTGATAGCCGTTGCTGAAAATATAAGGCTGAGAAGTAATCAGAAACACACTCTTGAACCCGATTCCTGCCAAGATTGAAACAGATACAAACATGTAAGAAACAAGGGTCTTCTTAAATTCGAGTTTTTCTCTCATGTGGGAGAAGGAAAGTACATACCTTTCTCTCCGATGTAACCACGTTTGCGATTGCCCTTTTTAGTGGATCTACCAACACTGCAAATGGATTCAATGTTTCTCTCACTGAAACCCTTCTCATTGTTGAAGATTAGTAGAGTGGCTGGAGCTCCAGTGGCTGTGATGTCATCAGATGTGATGACAAATTCAAGAGATGGATCCACACCTTCAGGGTACTCGTTATCCTCAGCATTCTGGAAACCAAAGGTTGTCTAGCATTAGCAAAAACCGTAGGAGGAAACACCAATTTTTTGGTCAAAAAATGTTTCCAGGAAACATGTTTACAGAATGCACATCGACTTGAAGAAATTCTTTTTCTGCTGCTTCAAATTCCAGATAAACTTGGAAAAAATCTAAACCATTTTATGTATGCCAAGAGCAAACATGATTCTGACTTTATACAAGAAAACAAGGCCACATAATGTGAAATCATGAATACGCTTCAATACAGTATACAAAGCAGTGTGAGAACCGATTCAGTTTCCGGTTTTGGTTTAAACATTTTCCAGAAACAAGACCATGTAAACAGAGAATAGACTCGTGGTTCGATTCCAGATTTTCTCGGGAAAACAGAGCAAAAATAAATAAAAAACGATATCACAAAAATACGCAGAGAAATAGGTGCATTAGAGAGAGCGAGAGAGAGTAAACAACTTACTTGGATAAGCTCCATGAGAAAGTGAACATCTTTGGCGTAGAGCTCAGCTGAGAGATTCTTCACGGCCTGATGAAGATCCTCCGTCAACGGATTCTCAGTTCCGCCGATTGAAAACTTAGTCCTCCGAATCCGATCAATGTGTTGCTTTGCCGATTCCGCCATTTTCTCTTTTGCTGGTTTGGTTTCTCTCTGAGTGTACAGAGAAGAGATTGTGAGTGGGGATTTTAAAGAAGAATAAAAGAAGAAAACTTCATAGGGAAGGTAAACTTGGGAATTAAGGAGTTGAAGATGTGACGGGAGAAACCAAAAGGACTTTACGTTTGATTGGCTAACCAAAAGACAACCTTGTATTAGGGAGAAAAAGTAATGCAACTTCGTAAATCTAAGTATATAATCAATTCTTTCTTTCTTCTTTTTTAATTTTTTTCTCTTTTTAATGTGCAAACTTTTATTAAGATATTAGTAACTAACTTCTTAAAAAAAAAAAAATTATAATAAATTGTTACCATAGTAACTAACTTCTTTAATTTGTATAAAAAAACAATTAGAAACAGAGTAAAAACTCCTCAAGACAACCAAGACTTCATCTCTATAATAAAAAAATAAAAAAAACTTAACAAACATTCAAGGAAAAAGAAATGGAGAAATAAAAACTTTAAACCGTTTTCTAAATAGATAAATAGAAATCTTAAATAAAAACGAAATTATCCTAATAAAAATATTTATTCATTATGGATAACCAATCAACTACTTTGTTTTTATTTTCCGGTGCACCCAATTAAATCTTAAATTCTTTCGTTTGAAAATGAAAATGAAAATAAAATGTCGTGTTTTATGCGTTTGATTTCTAAGTAAAATAATTTATTTTATAATAATAATTGGATGGAATGTTTTTTTAAGAAAAAAACATTTATGACTATGATATATGATAATATAGGACATTGTCTCTGCAAACAAAAGAAAAATGTAAATGTAAATGTAATCAAAAAAATTTGTGATCAAAACCATTATAAAGCATCAAAAGATTATATACTTAGATATCTATGATTATTAACTGAATCCATGGATCATTACATTAACTGTTTTAAAAATCGTTTGGGTTGCGTTTAGCATCTACCAAATGGGTGTCTACACACCAATTGATCAAAACAACGATTTAGTCGTGGCGCCAACGCAACGATTTAATAACATTGATAAAACTGATTCAATTTTCATATGCTCAGTACCATAAATCTTTTCTTAATATGCATAATTGCATGTATGTATGCTTTTTAATTTATAGTAGATTGTGTTTTATCTTCTAGTCTCTTTTTAAAATACAAATTGTTAAGTCGATACTAACCTTTCTTTTCCGATTTTGGGAAGTGCAAGATTGATGAGAACTTTGACCATCCTTTAATTCATAGTCTTCCATCTTAAGATCCACCACGATTTTCTCATTCGTTTTCTCTTCTTTTTCTTTCAATGATTTTCTAATCGAATCTCGAACCTCTGAAGAAACCTCCTTGCATGCAGTTCTACTTTGATTCAATCCAGCCAGATGTTGTTTCATTCTACTGATTCCAACGTATTGCTTACCACAAAAATCACAAGCTGTAACTTTTTTCCCACTTGAATCAACAGTTTCACTGACATATTTCCACGTCAAATCTTGTTTCTGATGACGACGAATGGAGCCTTGCGAAGATTTCTCTTGTTTTATATTGCTTGCATTTGGTGAAAATGCTTTATTCCTATCATTCTTCTCCATTGGTGAGTAAACTACAAACAAAACAAAACAAAAAGTAAACATGTTTGCAAAATTAATAATCTGATTACTTTAACAATATAAAAATGTATATACTATATTACTGTTACAATGACTAAATAAAATGAACCAAACAAATTTCTTAGAATCGAGCTTTAATCTTAATTTGGATCTTTCCCAGCCTCTGTCACTAACTCAAGTTCTGCTTCAGACTCAGTTCCTATCTCTTTCTATGTTCCTGCTATGGTTACTGTTGTAGAAACTGTTCAAGAGTCTTTCTCTGCCAATGTCTTCACAACTCCAACTGTTATTTCAGAAACTACGGTCATTGATGTTCCAACAGGGGCTTGTCAAAAACAGAAGACACAACAAACTCTGAGGTTGTCCTCCCTCCCTAGCAAAGATACTACTGAAGTTTATGAGACTTCCCCTTTACTAACAGCAGATAGAAACTCTAATAATGTGTTGAGAGGTTGCCTCTTCTTCCTTGAAAAACTCTGAAGTTATTACGTATGTATGTGTCAGGTACTTCAAATGTGTGTAGGACTGAGGAGAATATTGGAATAGACATGTGGATGCACATGGTTTTAATAGGTATGTGTTGTTGGCACAAGAGACAGTTCTTGACACAGGATCCTTGGAAGATGTGGACATTACTACATCTGTTTAGAGGACTCTGCGAGATAGGCCGATCAAACCAACGCAAAAAATCCAAGAGATGCAGTGGAATTCGTGGCAATACCAACTAGTGCTCATTCCTTTTCTGAGAGACATAAGTACATAACAAAACACAAGCAGAGACACGAAACAGAACACGAAGCAAAACAAAGAGCTTTTACCTCCGATAGAGATATGGAGAGAAGAGATAGAGTTGGCAAAGAGAGAATTGCAGCTATGGTGCTCTGAATTTAGGGTTCGTTTGCAGCGAGAGGGAGAGCAAGAGTAGTAGAGAAGACAATGAATCGATCTCTTGTGATTGTGAATCCTGATTTTAGGGTTCGGAATCTGCTGGGTCGTTTCTGGTTTTAAAATTTAAAATTAAAACTTTATGAAACTACGTGTTTCATGTTTTAATTAATATTCAATTGAAACTACGTCGTTTTATCCTATTCTAGAGAAGATAAAAAAACAAATACGATTATGGAAGGAGGTCTCATAAAGATCAAAGCCAAATAGTATCAATGGTTATGGAGTTTCATGAACTGTGAAGAACAACTAAGCTAGTCTTTACTATTATCCGTAAAACCAAAAAGAAAACAAGCCATTCCATGCCACGCTTTTATCACTTGGCATGCGGTCCAAAACAAGTTTGCAATAGGGGATTGGACAAGAAATCGGGGTATGGTTCATACTCGACTCGTAAGTCGTAACCATCTTTTTGTTGCTTGTCCCTATTCGTATACGGTGTGGACCACTCTTGTTGATCTGACATTTGATGATCGAATTGATCGGGTTTGGGACATTACTCTGAGTTTCTTTAATTCAGAAAAGGTGGAGCAGAAGAGATCATATACTTGCAAGCTTGGCATCGCAGGCGTCAATCTATGGGCTGTGGAGAATGGCATTCTCCTCGCTCACTTGCACAATCTATAGATAAGGTGATACGAGGTCGTCTTGTCTCACTAGATACACAGAATGACAGTCCAAACGAAGCCCTGCTCACTCGCAAGCTTTTGCAACCTCACTCATGCCTAAGCCTCGTCTCTATTAAAGCTTGTTTGGCCCAATTTCTCTGTTTTTTAGTTTTTATCTAATACTAATTCTTTTTTTTTTGCTTATTCTCAATCACTAAAGCTTGTACAGTTTTTATTTTATTTTGTTGATTAATCAATATTACATTTCAACAAAAAATAAAAACCAAAAAGAAATCTAGCTAGTACTTTTATCTTTGAGAATTTTTATATTACATTCCTACATTTGCTAAGACAATCTAATACATTTGCTAAGACTCATCAAATCCCTCGCTAAAATTAGTACATGTTAAACTTTCTTTTAATGTATATAAATGTCCAACCAGGAAAGTGTGCTACTATTCAAGAAAGTAGAAATTATGTCTGATGTTTGATGCTTTCTCGCATCCATTTCACACCCAACATTGTAAGTTTCTCATATACATCTAAAATAATGATCACTCTTCTAAAAAAAATAAAAAATAATGATCATCTCTTGTCTTTGGATGCTATTGTAACGTCTTGATTCCTGGTAAAATCTCGAAACGTTTAATGCAACCGGGCGGTATTGGCTCAAATCCGACCATATATATATATATGAACATGTCTTGACAAATTTCGAATGCAATAGTATAATTTAGTATTTGTGATCTTGTTTTAAAATGAAGGAAGGAACTTTTGGCGAGGGTCTTCTCATGCTTAAATCAAATGGCTTATACTTTTGACTTTTCTAATTCCCGTGTCGACCAGAAAAAAAAGAAATTTAGATGTTGTATGTAGTAGTCTCTTTATTATACTAACGACAAAACTTTAGAAAACAATTTTACGAGTGTAGAAAGTGCACTTTTTTAGCATAGAGATTCTCCTTTTGAGTGCTACGAGTTTTTATTTATTTATGAAATATTCAAAATAATTCTATTTAAATCGTCAAACAATTAGAACTTGTATCCATAATTGACGAAAAAATAAATTATTTTCATACGAATATATATATATATATATATATCGGACAATATAATTGAACTATTGGCCGAGGTCGGTAGATGGCTATGGCTTGTCTAACGAATGTCCGCGCGTGTAAGGATTGTTGATCTTCTTTAGCGTATCCCCAATCAAAGTTTATGGTTTTTTCTTTGAGTCTAGGCCGACTCGAGTTCTCAGTGCCTTTTGGAGTGACAGTTATGGTTTTAGCTTTTGTGCTCTAGTATAATTTTGGTTATGCTTTTGTTTATGCCGGTGTTATTTGTTTGTTTTGAGTTCGATTTGATACTTTTTGCAATTTTTCAGGCTTTTGAAGTTTGATGTTAGTTTGGTTCTTATGGAGGCTTTGGTCATTTGGTGCATCTCCGACGTCTAGGTTCTTTTGGAAAGAATCGTGCTACTATTCTTGTTCAGAGTTTTAGTTTTAGTGATTAGGAGTTTCGTTTTTAGTCTTCCTGTGCCGTTTTCATAGATTTTAATTTTCTGTTTGTATCCTTTCATTTGTGGTTTTGCTTCCTTTTTTTAGGCTTTGTTGATGGAGATATTTTGTTATTCTGTCTGTTTATGTGTTTTTTTTTCGGTCTGAATTATTATTATCTATTATAAATTATGAGAATAATTACAAAAATAATTTTACAACGGACAATTCTATTCATTTACCAGAATCCGCGACCGACGGTTCTACCTGTTTCAAAATTTACTATGATTTTAATAATAAAATAGTAGTGAAAAAAATGAATTATTGAATGGTCCGACTCGGAAAGTCCAAAGATGACTTAAAAGAATTATAAAATAAGCAAAGAAAAAAACGAAACAGAAGATGGTTTTATGATCCGAATCCTTTTCTTTTTTGACGAAAGGGAAGAGATTGAATTCAAATCTCTCTCTTCTCTCTCTCTATCTCCCGTGAGAAAGGCGCAGATTTTTCCAGATCTCATCATTGAATTTTATTCTGAAACGCGAAGCGAGAGACAGAGAGAGACAGAGAGGGAGAAAAATCGTTCGGAGGAGAAGAGGACGCGAAGGGAGCTGAAACAATGATTACGATCCCTTACCTTACCGCTGTATCCACGTACTTCAGCTACGGCTTGCTCTTCGCCTTTGGCCAGCTTCGCGATTACTCCCGCCGAATCTTCGATTGGTGGAGCACCAACAATCTCCAGGTTTCTCGATTTTCGTCTACCTTTATCTGTATTGTCCCGTTTAACTTATTTTGCGCTTTCGGCTCATGATTTTCACTATTCGTATAGGGTTACGCGCCGATCTGCTTGGCGCATGAGGATTTCTACATCAGGCGATTGTATCATCGGATCCAGGTACTTGTCAATTCGCTGTTTGATTAACATAATGTTGAATCTCGGCATTGGTGGCTTGTGGTGGAGATATTTGTTTTTTTTTTTGGGGTGGTGATGGGAGGTCAAGTCTTGAAAGCCGAAAGAGTTATCAATGTTCAGGTGTTTAGGATTTTGTGTTCCACAGGTTTTTGGTGCTTAATTTCTAATACTTCTTCTTCAGGATTGTTTTGGACGTCCCATATCTAGTGCACCTGATGCTTGGGTTGATGTGGTCGAGAGGTACTCTAATGACAACAACAAGACGCTCAAGTGAGTACTCTATCTTCCTTTGCTTTTCTATTGAATAGTTTATAGCTTCTATTGTTGTTACATTGATAGAATACGAAACCAATTGTAAAGGTTGACAATTTCACGGCTGAGAATTGTTCCCATTATATTTTTATACTTTGGAAAATTTTGGAAACCCACTTATCACCTACGAGAAGGGTGTCACAGAATTAAACTTTGGTTGCAACTCCGTGCAGGCGAACAACAAAGAGTCGAAGGTGTCTTAATTTGGGGTCTTACAATTATCTTGGATTTGGTTCTTTTGATGAATATTGCACACCTCGTGTTATCGAGTCTCTGAAGAAATTTTCAGCCAGTACATGCAGCTCTCGCGTTGATGCAGGTACAGTTTCGTTACGTGTTAGGTCTCGAACAATCTCTTCTCTTTGTTCCCTGACATCCGTTTGTTTCCGCCATCAGGAACGACAACTGTGCATGCAGAACTTGAAGAATGTGTTGCTAAGTATGTGGGAAAACCTGCTGCCATCGTCACTGGTATGGGCTTCGCGACAAACTCGGCTATCATTCCTGTATTGATTGGAAAGGTATGTATGCTTATCTACACCTTGTGATGAACGCTTATCTTACTCCCAAAAACCTATGTTTTAGTAGCTTAGTTGCTGCCTTGTATACAGGGAGGGTTGATAATAAGCGATTCTTTGAACCATACTTCAATTGTCAATGGTGCTCGAGGTTCAGGAGCCACTATCCGCGTTTTCCAACACAACAGTAAGCATTTCTTATGCTCCATTCTCCAGATTTTTAACCAATATACTGGTTGACCTACCTTTATGCTCTCTTGTTGATTGCTTCTCAGCACCTGCTCATTTGGAAAGAGTACTAAAAGAACAAATTGCTGAGGGACAACCCAGGACACACAGACCCTGGAAAAAAATTATTGTTGTTGTTGAGGGTATTTACAGCATGGAAGGGGAAATATGTCAACTGCCTGAGATTGTCTCAATATGCAAAAAGTATAAGGTTAGGTAACATGTAAATTATCTTTAATGTTCAGCATTGATGAGAGATTAAGGAACTCGATCAACTGAATTATCGTTTGCAACATCAAAATTTTCAATGACTAATTTGGTTGTCTGATGTGTAACTTAACTTCTCATATATCCTTGTTTCAGGCATATGTTTACTTGGATGAAGCTCACAGCATTGGAGCAATTGGAAAAACAGGTAGGGGCGTTTGTGAACTCCTAGGAGTTGACCCTGCTGATGTGGACATAATGATGGGAACTTTTACGAAATCTTTCGGATCTTGTGGTGGCTATATTGCCGGATCCAAGGTTAGCAATTATCTTTTGTTTGCACATTTCCTTGGTTTATTTTGTTTTGGTAAATCAAAATTTGGACCTTTCAGGAGAACTTAGAAATATAAAATGGTCGTAACATATTATGCAATTATTAAAGATCTCTTTTAATGAAGCAATGAACCTTGTCAAAGATGGGTAAAGAGCTGTTACACTAAGGCCCTAATCCTACAGAACAGACCATATGATTGTTTAGGCAAGTAGTGCACTTCATCTCAAAATCAACCAAAGGCTTATAGCATATTTTGTGCTTTCAATTTCTGTAGGACCTCATCCAATATTTGAAATACCATTGCCCGGCTCACCTTTACGCAACATCAATTTCAACTCCTTCCGCGCAACAAATCATATCGGCCATAAAAGTTATCCTTGGAGAGGACGGTTCAAACAGAGGTATCTCTAAAGTTTCTTTTGCTCTTTGAGCTTCATAATCTCAAGTTATAGTCTCACAATTATTCTAAAAACCTGGGCAGGTGCACAAAAGTTAGCAAGAATAAGGGAGAACAGCAACTTTTTCAGGGCTGAGTTGCAGAAGATGGGGTTTGAGGTTCTTGGAGACAATGATTCCCCAGTCATGCCAATAATGCTTTACAATCCAGCAAAGATCCCAGCTTTCTCAAGGGAATGTTTGCGAGAAAACGTAAGTTTCTCTTATGGTTTTTCCAATATCTCATTTGCTTTCCACACAAGAGAGATTCACCTCTATGTTCAATGGACATTTAAAACTGTGAACAGGTGGCAGTTGTGGTTGTCGGTTTCCCAGCTACACCTCTATTGCTAGCCAGGGCTCGTATTTGCATATCCGCATCTCACTCAAGAGAAGATCTTGTTAAAGCCCTACAGGTGAAAAATCTTGGATTGAGTTCACTCGCTTTTTCTCCCATATCATTTACCATGAAGCCTTAACAAAATCTCAGCATAGTATGAATGATTTGTTCATCGACAAATAGATTTGTACGTTTTAATAATCCTCTCGTGTTATGACAGGTTATAAGCAACGCAGGCGACCTTACGGGAATAAAATATTTTCCGGCAGCTCCAAAGAAGCAAGAAGAAGAGAAAAATAGCATCAAACTGGATTAACATCAAACTGTTAGCAGATACAATTCCCTCGCCGTTTTGTCCCCTCTACTTGTCGTGGAACTTTGTGATCGTTGTCTTGGTTCATTTTTGTTTCTTTGGTTTTGTCAGAGTTAATTGTATAGTTTCCCTCTTAAAAAATTGTTGCTCCAAAATTACAGATGCTATCGATGACATTTGTGCTTTTGCTTTGCTCCACGAAACTAGGCTGTCCAATTCGTTAGACCAAGCGAAACTACACACTCAAAACTATGAACAGGTTGCAATCGCGGTCGTTGGTTTCCCAGATACACCTCTAATGCTAGGAAGGGCACGTATTTGCATATCCGCATCTCATTCAAGACATCTTGCATTGAATTCCCCCATTTTCATTTACCATGAACTCCCTATTAGTAGCTAGTACGATAAATCATACATCCCAAAGTCATTTCAAAGAGAAAGCTTGAGGAGTCTTCTCGGAATCTAACAGAATCAATGAAAAATTCAATTAGACACTTCTGATTTGCTTCTACATTATTTTACAGTCAACCTGAATCACAAACAATATTCCACGTTCACTCTCATCCGCAATATATCTGATTTTGTCATCCATGTCTCCTGTTCCTACACGCCAAAAAGAGGCTGTATGATCCAATGAGTCTATTTCCTTTTCCTACTTGCTCCTGCTTCTACATATTGGCATAGCTCAACACTTGACAATGTTCAAATGCTAGACTAAATGCATTCTTAAAAGATCTGGTATCTCCTAATAATTCATTTTCTTCTCTTTCGAACTTCTATTGCAAATCTTAGCCCATTTACCTATTCGATAAAAAAACATCCATGGAGAGATATCAAGTGAGGAGAAGAGAGATAACAAAGAGCTAGAAACCTTTTCTTTCTTCTTCATCATCCACTTCTTTTCCAACTTCTACTACTACTACTACTACTACTACTACTGTAGCTAATGCTACATTCAAACAAGAAACAGCAAGATAAGACGAACGAAATATAGAAAAAAGGAAGAAAAGGCTTTCATTCATGGTTTCAGACATTGCAAGCTTACATTGCCATGGCTGACTATCTCACCAACAAAAACAACAACCAAAAAAAACATTTTCTTTTCTTCTTTACCGATCAAAATTCCACTCACTCTCATGAGAACTCCCTACCAAGCTTCTGGATCGCACAGAACATCTTCCTCCTCGACCCAACAGCATTAATCCCCATATCTTTCAAATCTTCCAATGTCAACAATGGCAAAACCTCTTCATCAACCTCATGTATCTCAAACATAGGCCAATATCTCCCTAACCCTAACTCTTGTAGCCATATCTTCACCCCTTCTCTTCCCCCTCCGCCACCACCAACTCCGTCCATATTCGACGGCTCTGATAATTCGAAGTTCCCACTGCTATTGTTGCTTTCGTATCTTCTTCTACCGTAAAACCCACCGTCTCTCACCAAAGACTCTTCTTTGATCGGACTCTCTGAGTCTTCTCTGCTGAAATCCCTAAACCCACCTTCCAATTCTTCCGCTCCGCTGATTTTATCATCGCCATGGTCGGTTTCCCCAACTTTCGATACCCAATTGGAACGGGCTCGCTTCGCTGCTGTTGCTGTTGCTGTTGTAATCGCACCCGTAGATGACCCGACCCGTTTCTTGACCCGCCAACTTCCAACCCCAAAAGAATCCACATTCCCTTCTCTTTCATCATCTAGGGTTCCGCTATTCTCGTACCCAGAACTCAAATTCGTTAGGGTTCGAGTCCTCGCCGACGATTTGCTCGCATCTTTTCTGTTACCCGTCGCCGTCGGTGTCCATTTCGGTTTCCGCCCCTGCGAATCGTACGCCGCGTGTTGATGGTGGTACTGGTCGCCGCCGATTTCGCCTAACCGAACGCTTGGTCTCCTTAGTCGTTTCGATCCGGCGGCGTTAATGGCAAGCGCTTCGGCTGAGATTGACGGCAGCGGAGGAGGAACGCCGCCGTTTGGTTGCTGATTATTATTATTACCTGGCTGCAATTCCGCCATTTCTAGAAAGATGGAGAAAATTCTTCAACGCAGTGGGTTCTTGTTTCACTTCATCAGGCAATACATGCGATTATGCGAGAGTGGAGCTACTGGAGAAAATGAAAGGGCGAGTCTTAGCTATTTAGGTTTTATCTGGAGTAATCAGAAGTGGATGTGAGAGAGGGAATGGTCATCAGGAGAAACGACGAACGAAGAAGAGAGAGAGATGTTCCCTTCCTGACACGTGTATGCTTTTGCAGAAACTAACAGTTCTTTAATGAAGAAAACCTTTTAAATTCCGCCAGTTCCATTTTTAACCCCTCAAAAATATTTGTAAACAACACATGTCATAAAGCATATCTTAGAGAATGTAAAATTCGATAATAATTACAAACATTTCAAAGTTGTGATTTTCTGAATTTTTAACCAAACAATCGATCAGTAGTCATAAATATATTATTTTCTCAAATTTTATTTCATCAAAAAAATTAGTAAATTGAGTTTTTTTCGGATGAACATTTTTAGATGCTAATTGAAAATAGGTCAATGTAATACAACATGAAAAATATGGATAATAGCCAAATACGAAGATCGCATCAGATTGAATGCGAATTTGAGGAAAGAAATGATGGACATTCTCTTTGCGAGTAAAATTTCTCAGAGAAAAAATTCGTCAAAATTTATTTTAATTGTTTTATCACCTATTGTTACTGTTTGATGTATGCTTGATTTTATATAAATAAAAATAAATAAAAAAAAAATTATTTTTTCGCACTAAACATTTTTTCATGAATAAGAACTAATAATAGTTCATCAAATTCAAATATTCTCAATTAATCTTTTATAGTTAATCATTTTATTAACATTAATCAATAAAAAATAGATAAAAATTAACTTAGAAAATCAGACTTTCTGAAACGGAAGGAATATGTGATTTAATCCAATAATACAATTTCTAGTGATTGATTTTTTTCCGTCACTATCTAGGCCTCTACTCTTCTTGTAAAACTAAAACTAATCCGGTTGTACATATATAGTTGTAATTTCATGTCATGTTAGATCTTTTTCCCCCTTTTTTTTTCATCTGTTTGAATCTTCTTCCTATTATGTTATTTCAATTCTTAATTTTGTTTTGTTTTTTCAAACAAAAAGTTCCAAATTTTGTAGAAAATAATTAGTTCACTCGTGATAGCAATTGTTCGAGCAGAGACTAATTAATCATATCGACTGACTTTTCCTCTCGTTTACCTCATTTTGTAGGGCGCTCTCAACTTACATATAAATTTTCAATGTTTTTAAATAAAACTATTCTTAAGGGTTTTAAAATGAAACTGGCGGAAGTTGAGGGGGTTTTCATCAATATCAATAACTTTCTCACGAGTTATCGAATTCCATTTTTTTTTTGTTTTATGAACAAACTGAAAAAAAATGGAAAAGCCTAATTCCTGAGCAAACCCTCAAACGAAACGTCGCCGTTTAAATCGCCTCCGGCCAACCTAATCACCGTCGCTAGCAGCCGAGTCCATGTTACTCTTCAGATCTCCGTAGCTCAATCTCCCGTCTCCGTCTTTATCCATTGCAGAGTACTGTGAAGTATAAAAAATCCAATTGTGTGTTTTGGTTTCTGGATAAAAGGAGACTCTTTTATCGGTGAGTTTCTGGGACTCTTGCAAAAGTTCTCACCTTTTGATTCCGGTTTTGTTGTGATGTACCTGAAAGAAGGATGTTCGTTGCTGCTGAAAGTTCAGAAACCCATTATTCCGTTTGTCCTCAATACAAATCTCAATGGGAAATTTCTCCCGGAATCTCCAAACCCTGCCACAGAGATCAAAGAATTTGATGTGGTAAAGAGGCTGAGACAAGAGTCATGTGTCCCTTTAGCTTTGCAATACTTCAAATCAGTTGCCAATTCAAATCTCTTCAAGCACACGCCTTTGACATTCGAGGTGATAATCAGAAAGCTTGCAGGTGATGGTCAGATTGATAGTGTTCAGTATCTTTTGCAGCAAATGAAACTCCATGGTTTTCAGTGTTCTGAAGATTTGTTTGTCAATGTTATTAGTGTATACCGGCAAGTGGGTTTGGCTGAACGAGCCGTGGAGATGTTTTATAGGATAAAGGAATTCGGGTGTGATCCTTCGGTTAAGATATATAACCATGTTTTGGATACTCTACTCGGTGACAATAGGATTCAGATGATTTATACAGTTTATAGAAATATGAAGAGAGATGGGTTTGAGCCAAATGTTTTCACATATAATGTCCTTCTTAAGGCGTTGTGTAAGAACAGCAAGGTAGACGGCGCTCAGAAGTTGCTGGTGGAGATGTCGAATAAAGGCTGTTCTCCTGATGCTGTGAGCTACACCACAGTGATCTCATCGATGTGTGAGCTCGGTATGGTGAAGGAAGGTAGGGAACTCGCGGCAAGATTCGAACCTGTTGTGAGCGTCTATAACGCTTTGGTTAATGGGTTATGCAAAGATCATGATTACAAAGGGGCATTTGACCTGATGAGAGAAATGGTGGAGAAGGGGATATCTCTTAATGTTATCTCATACTCAACACTTATCAATGCGCTTTGCAACTCTGGAGAAATCGAGCTCTCTTTCTCACTTCTGGCGCAGATGTTGAAACGAGGGTGTCATCCAAATATCCACACATTGAGTTCTCTGGTGAAGGGTTGTTTCGTAAGAGGTACAATCTTTGATGTTCTAGACTTGTGGAACCGGATGATCAGAGGATTTGAGTTACAACCAAATGTTGTAGCGCTTAATACCCTGGTACAAGGATTTTGTTCCCGTGGGAATATGGAAAAGGCTCTGTCTGTCTTTTTACACATGGAAGAAAGCGGATGTTCTCCAAACATCAGAACCTATGGCTCTCTTATCAACGGCTTTGCCAAAAGAGGTAACCTCGAGGGAGCAGTTGATATATGGAATAAGATGCTGACTGATGGATGCTCCCCAAATGTTGTGGTGTATACAAGCATGGTGCAAGCTCTTTGTAGGCGCTCCAAGTTCAAAGAAGCTGAATCTCTTATAGAGATTATGTCCAAAGAAAACTGTGCTCCATCTGTGCCAACGTTTAACGCATTTATTAAAGGCTTATGCGATGTAGGGAGGCTTGACTGGGCAGAGAAAGTGTTCAGACAAATGGAGCAGCAATACACGTGTCCTCCCAACATTGTAACATACAATGAGCTACTAGATGGGCTCTCAAAGACAAACCGAATAGAAGAAGCTTATGGTCTCACCCAAGAGATCTCCATGAGAGGTGTGGAGTGGAGCTCAACGACTTACAACACGCTTTTACATGGGTCATGCAATGCAGGTCTCCCCGGGATAGCTCTGCAGCTAGCAGGGAAAATGGTGGTCGATGGTAAATCTCCGGATGAGATAACGAGGAATATGATAATATTAGCGTATTGCAAACAAGGGAAAGCTGAGAGGGCAGTCCAGATGTTGGATCAAGTTTCATGTGGAGGAAGTAAGTGGCGGCCTGATGTAATCTCATACACAAACGTGATATGGGGTCTGTGCAGCTCTAATTGTAGGGAAGATGCAGTGATTCTTCTTGAGAGGATGATAAGGGAAGGTATTGTCCCAAGTATTGCTACATGGAATGTATTGGTTCATCGTTTTATTCTCGATGACAACTTGAGCTCATGATCAGTTTACCATATGGCAAGTCAAACTTGTTCAGTTTGTTGGGAAGCCATGGAATGACCCGTACAAAGGTAATGATAATGATTAAAATCTGAGCCATTCACTATCATTTACTCAAGGCTGGGAATAAAGTTGACTAGAGATCTGAACATTTAGCTCAAGTTGTTGACATTGATCAAACCTGTGTTGTTTGGCCTTTTAATGCAAAAACTTAAATTCGGGACGAATCAGTGAACTGAAATAGTGTCCGAAGTAAGCAGATCTTCAGGTAAACTAGTCAGCTGTGGATCAAACCGGTTAACTACAAATGCGCCAGTTCAGCTATTTAGGTTGGCTTGGCTATCGAAACTTCATAGATCTACATCTACTTATGCAGCCAAATGCTACTATTTATCTGTAGACCACCACATAACTGGTTGGTTGGTTGGTTGGTTTACATTGAATAACTGGTCCTACAATTGGTTTTGCCTATTTCAGGGCTTGTCCTGAGAAGATGATAGAGTTCAAGGAGAAAATGGAAGCAAAGAAGAAGAAGCCGAAGCCAAAACAAAAGCAACCTAAATCGATACAGAAAGAAACAAGTTCACCGACCAAATCTTCTTCTCTTATCGAACTCAGCCTCAAACTCCAGCACATTGTTCTCAATTCAACCTCTGTAGTAGCTACAAGCACCATAGAAGGAAGCAGAGCAAGAGAAAGAACAGCAAAACCCCAAGAAACATAATTACTTGTGTCTAATCGATTCTCCTGCTACAGGAAATTCCAATAGTTATTGGTCGACCATGGATAGATTCGGTGTTGGCCCGAGTTCTTGTTCATTGTATCCGGAAACAGAAGTCATTGATTTGATAAGCCCTTGTCCTGAAGCTCGTTCACGGAGTATGTCAAGAAGTTATCAAGAGCAGAAGAGCCATGATCAAAAACTTGAGACTGTGATTGAGCTGAGTGATTCAGAGACAGATGATGAAGAACATTGCAGAAAAAGCAGAGAGCTTAGGATGTTTCTTGAAAATATTAGGAAAGATATTATCCTCTGAACAAAAAGAGGACGATGATCATTTACGATAACTATGCAATGTACGAATAGTTCCATTCCATATAATGTTATGAACTCTTTTATCTTAATTTTTGGATGTCTTGGAGGATAACCATGAACCTTGTAGCCCTTATCAACCGTATGTCCAATACGAGAGCAATGAGAACATTTTGGTTTTTGAAAACCTCCTTGTGCAAACTAGATAGAATTATGTTCTGAAACAACAGCCTGAGATTGAAAATTTGAAGGATTAGGCAGAGATCTTGATGCAGATCCAACAACTCTCTGACTTTCATCTTGATCTAACATGTTGTAAATCTCACTCAATCCAGGTGTTGGTTTCATGTAAAGAATCTGACCCCGGATGTTGTTGAAGTTATCATTCAATCCCATAAGAAACTGAATAATACAGCTTGTTTCAGCTTTCTCAAGTAGTTCCTTAACTTGATCACAATCACACTTCTTCACAGTGTGAGACCGTGTATTAGAAAGTTGTTCTCACAACATCTTCTTCTTAGTAAAGTAAGCAGAAAGATCAAGCTGACTTTGCTTGAGTGTCATCACATCATGTACCTTGGCAGATTATTCACCTTGAACCTGATGAACAAATCATCCCACATCTCAACAACATAATACAATATACTGTCATAGATCTCCTTATTCACAACATTAAAAATCCATTATTTCACCATAATATTGCATCTACTTCTTATCTTGAAACAATAATCGCCTTTAGAAGGTCTCGCTAAAGATCTGTCTACAAAACTGAGTTGTTTTTCGCATCAAGACTAATCCTCATCGCTATAGACCAGCTATTGTCGTTTTTCCATCTAACTATGAGCAACAATTGATAAACTTGGATGATCGGAAGAATGAAGGAAGAATGGATTGTGCATATTGTCGAATGATTCGACAATCTTCAGCATCTTTTAAGCCAATTCCTTTTTTCTTAAGCGAGGGTTTGCTTATGTTACTTTTCCCTTTCTATTTTAGTTTTTCTTGCTTTTTGTGTGTGTGCTTTTTTTCCCTTACTTTTTTTTTGAATTGAATGTAAAATTTATTTAACCAAAAAAAAGTTTTTACAATGAATACAAGTGGTTCGGATAAAGGTTCAGATTAGGATTTACACAATGAGTTTGAAAAAACAAAATAGAAGACTATGGAATGTGCGTAGCAAACCATAGCTGAAGTCCATCGTCATATGTGCGGTCACCACTGTTTCTTATGTACCTGAAATGGTTCCTTACAACCTTGTCGATGATCTTTGTTAGACAGATTGAAGGGATTGGCTTCTCACCATGTCTTCTTCCATTCCTCTCACGCCAAATGTGATAGAGGATAGATTGAAAGACGTACCTTATCATGAATTGATGTAGTCGATCGTACTGAGAATTGTGAAGGAGAGCTACTAAATGATCCCTATCCGAGGTGTATCTCCTTTCTAGAACTCATTAACTTTTTTTTTTTTTAAGTGAATTTAAAATTTATTCAGTCCAAAAAAACAACGTTTTTACAATAAAATGCAACATTTTGCCAAATGTTCAAAGTACTTAGAGGGTAGAAATCTTTTCAAATAAGAGAGAGCATTGAAAATTCTTCAGGCTGTGGGCCTCGATGCAAACCAGTACATCAAGCCCTCCTCGAATCGTTTGTCACCGGTTCTTTGAATTGAGCTTATGCGGTTTCTCATTGTCTTGTCTAGAAGTTTGATTAGTCGAGTTGCTGGTGATGGTTTTTCCCCATGCCTGCGTTGGTTTCTTTCTCGCCAGATTGCGTGGATGGTTGCTTGGAATAGATATCTCGTGCGAACACTGTCATTTGATTGTTGTGGGAATTTGCGATGATTTGAGTTAGTGAATTCCGGTCCACCGTGAATCTAGTTTGGAGAACACCTCAGGCAAGATTAGACCATATCTCTGCAGAGTATTGACAGGTAAAAAAGAGATGGTTACGTGTTTCCATGGGATCTTGGCATAGGATACACGATGTGGACACATTTTGTTGCCAGCAAAGTGTGCGATCACCGGTTTCTAAGCGGTCATGCTCTGCCAGCCAAGTCATGAAAGAGTATTTTGGTGTAGCATTCGTAACTTTCTCCATACATCGAAGGAGTAACTACATGAGAAAAGATGATTCCTTGTTTCCTATGTATCACCACAAAGAATACAATCAGTTCTCTGTCTCGAGTTCCAATTCCGATTTTTGTCCCCTGTAGATAATTGATTGTTCATCGCAAGCCACATGAGGAATGCATACTTCAGAATTGCGTAAGAAAACCAAAACGGCTGTGTAACACAAAAAACACTGCAAATAAAAAAGGGAAAAATGCCAAAAAAATCCTGAATTTACAACTTTCAACCAAAAAAAGTCTGAACTATTCTATGGACAATTTAAATCGTCAACTTTATTTGACTTTATATTTTATTCCCATATTCTTGTTGACTAGACCAATTTAGACCCGTCATGATGGAGACTCGCCGGAATCTTGCCGGAGAGGAAATTCCAAAGATATGTTAATCACCGTCTTGCTGCTTTTCATCCCGAAGATCGTCTTATGCTCCTTCTGCATTATCTGATGCGCTTCTTCTCCCAAATCGCGTTCGCCGTTCCACCGATCCCTTCGTGCACCGTGAACGAAGACCCTCTCCGCCGCGCTAAAAACTCGTGCGGCGGAATCATCCGTCTTCCTCCCGTTGCCGCCGTTTCACCGTCATTGATGTTGTCATCATCCTCGTCATCTTCGTCGCTGTCCTTGTCATTTGAATTCTGCTGGTTACTCGGCTTTTGATTCAATTTTGCGGATCATGTTCTGGGGATGTGGATTTTGAGTCATTGATCTCTGTGATTGATGCGATGACTTATTAGTGTTCAACGATTACGATTAATCTTGAAAATGATTACCTGAATTTTATGTCCGATCTGGGTTTAAGCTGGAATTTTGATTATGGTAGTGACGTGATGCAACATTTTGGCAAAGGTGTTTGATTTGTCTGATTTATCAGACTTGTCGAATTCAAAGACATTCTCGTCGTTTTTGGACATCTCTGGCTCTGGTTGTGGATAGATGTATATAGGCTTGACAAAAAAAGTTTCTTTGACGCCATTGATGATGAAAACAGAGCTCTTGTAAACAAAACAAAAAAAATAGCAGAGAGAAGAAGAAAGATGGAATTTTTATTTCTCGAATAGATTTTAAAATTGGGTTTCTGGGTTTTGATCTGCTTGTCGTCGAAGACTCTCAGACTAGTTTAATTCATCTCCCAAGCAAAAGCGTCTTCGATCTTCCTCGTATGGATTTTCGCTTCTCTTCTAAATGTAAGCTTACTTTGATTCATTTATTCTCCATCGATCTCTCGGAGAATTAACTACATAAATCGACAAAAAAATTCACCAAGTAATGGAATCCTCAATTGATTTTCGTTTTTTTTGTAGGTTGTATGCAGAAACACCATGACTTTGGCTTCTCCTCAAAAAGTTTCTTCAATTGCATTTGCTATTGGTGGATTGGCTTCTTTCGTCATCTTCGCTTCTCTGCTTCTTCTCACGCATCCAATCGGTTCTTCGGTTACTGGGTATTTCTACGGGATTGAGTCCACTCAACATGTGGAATTTCACCATAGTAGCGACGACATTGATGCTTCTGATTCAAACCCATCTCTTGAAGATAGAGATGATAAGGATTCTCAGGATTCGACCGATGATGTTAGATTAGGTGCATAAGGAGCAGAAGACGATTTTCGGGATGAAAAGCAGCAGACGGTGATTAAAATATCTTCGGAATTTCCTCTCCGGCGAGATTCCGGCGAGTCTCCATCACAACGAGTCTAAATTGGTCTTGTCAACAAGAATATAAGATTAAAATATAAAGTCAAATAAAGCTGAAGATTTAAATTGTCCATCGCATAGTTCAGGTTTTTTTGGGCTGAGAGTTGTAAGTTCAGGTTTTTTTTAGCATTTTTCCCAAACAAAAAAAGATTTAAAGGTCTATGATATACTTGAATAAGGAAAAACTTGGTGGCTTAGATTCGGAGGCACTTAGACTTGAATAGGAAGCTAGCTTGGATTCAGAGGTTCATGATTGATATAACTGTGTTTTTACCCATTTTACTTTCGTTTTTGAGCACTTTAATAAGGGGGAGATCGCATAAAAAAATCTTCAAAGTGGCAGCTACTGACACTTTAAACCTCCAGAGTTTTTAACTAGTATTATAAACTCTCAACCCATAAAATTTAACAGATAAAACCCTCAAGGTGGATCCCGAATACGTGCCGCCATTTTTTTTAAACGGAATAGTTGACTCCGTTAACGACGATATGAATTCCGTTTAAAATTCCAATTCCTTCATTATCAGAATTTCAAAACGTGGTTAGTAAGTGTTCTACTCTGTTTTCAATTATTTTATTATGATTTTTGCATAATTGTAGTGTCAAGACTCTTTTCAATTTATCAAGGTAAAAGCAATGCAAATTGGAGCAAAATCCCGTTTTTGAACAAATTCAAAACATCAGAAGTTCGACACCAGATGAAGACCTTCTCATCGTCTGATTAATCCCAAATTTGGACAGAAGATAGAAAAATCAACCACCTTTCATTTCCAACTTGTTTGAGGACGATCCAACGGTTCAGTCTTAAGAACCATCAAAAGTATTGAAACTCCGTCAAGCTGTCGAAGCAGAAAATTGCTCTGGCCGCGCCCAGAAGCATCGCACCTGCCCGTTTGCAAGCCCACTTCAAATCTTTTGCCATTTTGGACAAGAAAAAGCCCTAGACAACTTTTGAAGAGATGAGATAGACCTACGTTTCCTAAATTAAGATAAACATAAATGTATAAATGTAAATAATATATAAGAGATAAAGATAAATTTCATATATATCATCAATCTTCTATATCTTTTTTGAACTTCAAGATTTTCATAATCTCGGTATGGTCGGTCTCACCGATCTCCCAATATGTTAAGTTTCATGGGGTTTCAACTCAAAACTCATTGACAATGAGTGGATTGACCCAAGTCCCTTATATAATATCCAATGTCCCTCCTAACTTCCAACGTCAGATATTCTCACACGCTCCCTCGAAATAATGGTCCATCTAGCAATTAATCTTGACAATTTCGGGTTATGATACAAGCACAAGGCTGACTCTAGGCTTGATCTCGGAAGCAAAGCTTGGTTGATCACGCCAAGGGGTGGTCAAGAGGTCCGGATCCGGATATCTGCGAATATCTTAATATCTAGGCGGATATCTGAAACCCGGATATCTGGAAACCCCGGATCCGGATCCGGATAATTAAAAATCGGATTCGGCGGATCCGGATATCCGATTTGTCACACCCCTACACATGTATATATATTTACTAATTAGTAGTAGTTGCTTTTTTTTTTTTTCTGCAAAGTAGTTGCTTATTAAAAAGTTTTATTTGAAGATCAAAGAAACTCGTAATATCTACTAACTAAAAGTCTAAAATTCTTTAAAGTGAAAAAGAAAAAAAAGAAAAGAGAAACCGTTAAAGTTCTTAACAAAAAAGAACTTTGAACCAGAAAGAGCTTTTGGAATCAAAGTAGCCTTATTCATATAAAAAAAAATTCTTCAAAAAGTTAATAAAAATAAAAATAAATGTGAAAACCTCAACAAAATAAAAATAAAAAATTCTTCATTTAGAATGTGAAAATAAAAATAGTTCTTCATATAGAAAACCTCAAAAGCTCAAAATGTGAAAATGAAAATAAAAAATGTGGAAACCTCAAAATTAAAGCTAAAAGTTCTTCATATAGAAAACCTCAACAATATAAAAATAAAAGATTCTTCAAAAAGTTAATCCTCCAACTCCAACCATGGTTTTTAACTCTGGTTTAGAATTTTAACTAGTTGTGTTCAATTCATATATATCAGAAAACAAATGTGAAAACTAAGAGTCTTAATTTAGCTAAAACGTATTTTAATCTGAAGAATGAAACTCAAAATAACTTATTTTTTTAGAAAAATATATATTTAGCTAGCTATAAGTTGAACTTAAATTAAAACCTATATTGAGTTGTGATTACTTTTTTAGTTTTATATGTTGCTGATTATCAAATATGACTTAAACAGTGGAGATATGTAGTAGTACCCAAATAATTAAGAAACAAAGTAAACAAGTGATGGGCTTCTTTAATTCAAATCATAAACTTGGCTACTCAAAGGTAGTATTTGAATTTGACTCGAGAGATTTGGATGTAACCAGTTGAATAGCTTGCTTGGCTAGTCCTCCAATCCTTTAGGACATCAAAGAACTTCTTCTAACTTTTGAAGATGTTCCACTGAAGTTTCACCCTCGCGATAAAGGGTTATGGTGGCCAGTAGAGTAGCTAAAGATCTCTATATTCCAGCTTCTGAGTATTATTCATTAGTTGCTGCAACACCTTCCCCTTGAAGAAGAATATTAAGCAGAAGATGCTCTGACCCCAATGTAGTTATGCCCTAGAATTCAAAAAGTTGCCAGATTGATAAGAAAACGTGTATCAGGCAATTAAAAGCTTATGTAGTAATACACAACATATAAGAAGCTCCAAGCCTAAATACTGACAAACAGAAACAGATCCTTACCTAGTTGTCTCTAGTGATAACTCGCTTTGCACAAGGAGTAATTAAATGTGGCGCAGCCTAACCGTAACGAAGTCCAATGCTCGTTGATTCGTAGCCGAAAAAAGAACAAGCTTGAAGATCGTTGATTCCTAAGCTTTCTAGCCAAAATTCAAGATAAAAAGAAGCTAGAAAGCTTTGTTTTCTCACAAACATAAGGAAGGCTTAAATAACAAAGGTGAAACGATGAAAACCCTACACAAAAAAAATATAGGAAAAAGGAGTATCTCTCAACGAAACTTGAGCCCCAAGTAACTCTTGAAACCCAAAGAATAAACGAAACCCCGTAATAATTTTTGCCCCTGTCTGTGTTTTTTGATCAGAGAATTTGCTGTGTTCTTGATATTGAGATATTTTGCTCGATTCGATGTTACCTTTGGTATTTGGAATAATAAGAGACACATCAGAAAAAGAAAAAAAAACATGGAGGCATGTTTTCTAAAAATTCAAGGTAATTTTAAATTAGAAAAAACCAACAAAAAAAACAAAATAACACTTAACTAGAATATGAAATCCAAAACATAAAGTAACAATAGGAAAAGCGGAAAGGAAAATAGATGAGATACATCATCAAATCACATCATTAATTCATAATTAAAGAATAGGGAAAATTGAGAACAATGAATTTGTCGGTTAAGCAATCCCAATAGAGCTCCAAAACATCGCCTTCCTCGACATCTAACGAATGCTTCATAGTACTCCAACCATTTCCGAAATAAAATTTAGTGTTGTCAATACATCTCAGGGTAATTGTGTATAAATCGCCTTCAACCGCGTCGAAAACTTTCACTTCGATACCGTTTTGCAAATTCTCATATGTAACGCCATTCATCATCGCGATCACAGACATTACTTGTTCTTTCGGTAATACCACATTACCAAGAACATCAGTCTTTGATAGCTTTTTTGATATGATCATAGCCCCGTCTAGTCGCAAGTCAGAATAATTATTCATCTTGCTAATTTTTTTAACTGAATATGCTTTTGAATACTTGTAAATATCTCCATCTTCTTAGATGCATTTATATAGGAGGCTTAACCTAAAAAGAAAGAAAAAATTCCAAAAAAATAAATAAATGGGAAATCGGAGAAAATTGGAACTCTTCCGTTAACATTAATAGAAATTGTCTAAATTTTTAGTTTTTCTAATTTGGGGAGAAAGCTTGCTTTCAGTAATAAATTAATAATAATCTAGGTTCAACCCATTGACCCACTAAATATTTTAAATTACATTATTTTCTACAGTAAAAAAATTATATATTTTGTATTTTATCAAAATTACATTATTTTCTCCGTTGTGTATATGCACTCCGATAATTATCGTCAGGAGTTTCAAATTCAAATATTCGGAATTTCAAAGTTTCCCCCTTTCTCTCTCTCTCTCTGTCGAAGCGGAAGGTAATGGGCGTGAAGTATATTTGGGATGTATTGGAGCCTTGCAAGAAGACTTACCCACTCGATCATCTTCAGTGAGTTTGTTGCTTCATCTCAATTTCACTTCTCTTTAAAGTCTGGGTTTTAAAGAAAGTCTTGACGAGATCTCCGGTTGTATTGCTGCAGAAACAAAAGGGTATGCGTGGATCTCTCTTGTTGGATGGTGGAATTGCATAAAGTTAATCAATCGTATTGCGCCATTAAAGAAAAGGTTTATCTCCGGGGACTCTTTCATCGCCTCCGAGCCCTAATTTCCCTAAACTGCTCCGTCATTTTAGTCTCAGGTAATCTGTTTTGCCATCAATTTGTGTCATTTCGCTGCTGGCTCTGTTGTTTATGCAGCGTTTGTATTGTTGAGTAATGCTTGTAGCACAAGCATAAGTGGTCAAAATCAGTTCTGAGTAATGGTTGTAGCACAAGCATAAGTGATCAAAAGCGAGACGGGCCTTCTTCGATCCCAACATTCTCATGGTGATAGACTAGATTCTTTGAATCTTTTCTATAAGAACTTGGAGATGTGTATTGATGTATGATTGCAATTTTTTTGTTTCAGTATGAAAATTCAGTCCGTCAAGAAGCTGCTTAAAAGACTGTTTGCTAAAGAGGAGCTCGGGAAGAAAGCTTTTGGATTCTCTGGCCAAGGTTTGGGTTTATAGTCGTTTGTGTATATGATAGATAGTTCACTGATCAATATTGAAACCCTTGATGAAACTTATAATTCAAGGTTTTAGGTTGAAGTTTACTTGAGCTTTAAGATCTTACGTGAGATTTTTTTATTTCTGTACTCATGGCCTCTTTTTTTCCAAGAGAGAATTCAAGGACTGTAAAAGCTTAATCACTCACATTTGATCCTAATGTGTTGCCTTGAGAGCAAGGATTACNAGACTAGATTCTTTGAATCTTTTCTATAAGAACTTGGAGATGTGTATATGATAGATAGTTCACTGATCAATATTGAAACCCTTGATGAAACTTATAATTCAAGGTTTTAGGTTGAAGTTTACTTGAGCTTTAAGATCTTACGTGAGATTTTTTTATTTCTGTACTCATGGCCTCTTTTTTTCCAAGAGAGAATTCAAGGACTGTAAAAGCTTAATCACTCACATTTGATCCTAATGTGTTGCCTTGAGAGCAAGGATTACTCGAATTCTCAAACATTTGCCTATTTACTAAAATTAGTCATCAAACAAGCAATCTCTAGCTTCCACTTCTATCTTAGTCCTCTATGATAGAACTGGATAACATCTACCTATATCTCTGGTGAAGAAAATACAGGATAACAAAATAATCAATCCTACTCTCAAGGGACAATTCTCACCTCGATGATCTTGAACTCCCTATAATGACCCTACAGCAGAGGATGGGCTTGCTTTTGAATCTATCGTTGTCCGTTGAACCTGCTTTGTGCTTAGTGTATGGGGAAAATTCGATTTCTATATAAGCAGTTTCTTTAGTCAGCTGGTGTAATGCAAAGCTGACTATGTCCTGGACTGTGCTCCAACGGGTACATGGTCGTGCTTCTCACAAATTTTTGATGGTCCCTCACAGGTTTTCTGAGGTGTGAGCCCATTGGACGCTTGTTTTTGCTTCTCTTCTTTACTATCGAGCATGAAGCTAATGGGTCTGCAGATCCTGATCCAACTCTCCTGCAAGTCGAATGTGTTTTACAGCGAGATGATAATTTTTAGAGGCAGATTATGTGCGCAAAAGAAAGAAAATGTAATTGATTACCTTAAGAGCTTCTCTGCTGCGAGTCTTGCAGATCTAATTGTTTTGCGGCTTGGCACCCATTTCACTACTCGGTTTGGATCAGCTCTCATGGGAGAGTGTATTTTAATGAGCTAACAGAGAGAATAGAACCAAGTCAAAACCAAAAAGCTTGAAGGGATCTTTGAATCTATAACAACAGGCCAATGCAATTCTAATAAACGAATCAAGTGATTATTGCCATCTGCCACAGATAAAATGGAACAACTTGTATTGGATAACTGGAAAACGAGAAACCAGAGACTTACACCCAAGCATTCCATCATCTGGTAGTAAGCTCTACCATGCAAAGGAGTATGTCCTTGTCGGGATTCTGAAAAATATCTAGTCCTGAAAGAATATTACAAGAGATGACTGTCAAACATGATTAATAAACAGACAGCAAAACATAAACATGGTTAATAAGTAGACATCTAGACAAAATAAATACAGGTCGACTTCATACCACTCTTTATAACCTGGGTCCACAGTGAAACCATACATATCCACTGAATCACAAGTTGAGAGAGCAAATTCAAGAGCCTTGAGCCCAGTTCCTTTGGCTGCTGAGCCAAACGAAGCACCAAGCATTAAATACACAGGATTTTTTATTGGAACTTCCTGCAGAGAAAGAAGAATCCTCAAATGAATTTCAAAAATGAGGAACAGATTTCGGATAATCAGAACCAAAGAGCTAAGAGACAAATAAGTGCAATGTACAAACCTGAATCATCTTGTTCATGATATCATGAATTGTCGTTTTTATTAGCAGTACCTCTTGCTTTTTCTCTGCATAGTTTCAAAGGATGAGAGAGAGTGGAGTATCTATTTGCAAGCAAAAAAAAATTGGACACACAATAATGAAGGAGTGAAAAACAAGAAAACAGTTATACAGTACCATCTAAGTCCACGACTTTGTCAAGGGCTTTTGCTGACCCTCGATTAAGAAGACGGAATGTACTTTTCTCTCCCACATATTCCTTGTAGTTCTGCAAGAAGATATTCCAAAAACAAAGAAGAATGAAGAAGATAAGTGAGAGAACAGAGGGAACAAAAGAATTGAAGGTTAGATAGAAGAACTCATCATTAACCTGAATTGGAGCACCATTTTCTCTAATAACCACATCGTAAGTATCTATCTCCTTTCCGAACTTGGTTTTTAAAAGATCACCAGAGTTACCAATAACAGCACATCGCTCAAACTGCCGGGGGAAATATGGTGGTGTTTCAGGAAGCACCAATGAAAGCTTCTCAACACATAAAGATTTATTCTGGCAACGATTACTGTACCAGAGTGCGGGTTTCATTAAGACCAAAAAAAGAAGAATACAGCACAACATTTTACACTACGTTTACTACTTGATGTATTGTGACTGAGACACATCAAATTATAGCAAGATTTGAGCTGTTGTCTATGAAAACGGATATTAAGAGTAATAACCAATTATCATCCACTTCATTCCTTGTCTAATGTCATTCAATACTTACAGTTGAATTCCTTTATTGATTCTGCGCCATGCATAATCCTCCCATCCATTTGGTAAGGCATCAATGTATTCCTTGGTGAGTATCGTAGAGCTATTCCTGACCTGGTTAACCAACTCGCCAATTAACCCAGCACTGTAAAGACTAAAAGTTATATGGACTGAAAGTTTACAGAGACTTTAAGAACTGCAACACCCACTTGTTCCCATGTAGCTACTGCTTCGCACAGGTTAAACTCATATGATAGTCCTTCAAGCTCCCCAGACTTGGGATCTTCCTGTTATTGGACATAATCCAGACATAAAAACAAGGTAGAATACAACTATTCAATATACCATTTTGCTAGACACTAAGATAAAGGTTACGATGACAAGATTAAATCTGCCAATGTATAAAGTCAAGTAATCAGAGTGAGATCAATAAATTAGTCAGAAAAGAGCATTTACCCATTTGGGCACAGTATCTTTGGGGAAGTTTATCGAGACTTGGCAGTAATCTCTACCAGTAGCAGCTTGTAGTCCCAAGCCATTTGCACTCTGCACCATTACGATTGTATACACCAAATAAACTCTTTTAGTTATACGTGCTGCTTCCACTAAATTTAGAAAAAAATACCTAGAGTTTGCATCACAGAATAAGCATATACATACGAACAAGCAATACAGCGACTCATAACTTTTAACTGAGGATGAAAACTCAACCCAGGACCTAAATTTGCATCATTGGTCTAAGACTCAACCTAAGCAACACGCAGTCTGAGCGTCTATAGATTCCGGTTAGAATTGATTCCAGCCATTTCAGTAACAGTGCACTAGATTGGATTAGTTCTAATCAACTATTCTCGAGATTCAGAAGTGAGATTTATCTCGAAACGGATCAAGGAAGCAATTCCTAGGTAACTGATGCTCATTGAAAACAAGCGAAAATTAGTAAATTTACTTACTACGCACTTCTGGAATCCGTTTTGCAGGGACTGCAACGCCTCTAAATCTTCATTGCTAAGCCGATTTGATTCGTCTAAACCAACGGAATCATATTCTTTATCATTAATCATCGCCATACTTCAGAAAATCACGAATACACACTACAACCATCTACATTGGGACAACGATGGAGTATATACTTACAGAGATTCGAGACGCCGATAATGTAAATGAGAACAGCGGAGATTCCAGTAGTTAAAGCTAATAGGAATATCAGTTGCAAGAGCTTCATCGATTCCCCAGAAAGTTTTTGCTTCGATTTTTTCAGGAGACGATGTGAATTTTCTTGATCTTCTAAAGTAACTACTCGAAAGTTCCGATCTGCAAGTTCTGAGACGATGAACATTTGGTGAAAAACAGCGTGTAGTCCCCGTATTAAAGTTTGAGACGGCGAACAGTTTTTTCACTACACAAACGGTGCGTAGTTAACTAAAGATGCTTGAAAACAGTAGGATAGTTTACAAAAGAGACACGTCAAAGAACGGCACGATGTTCTAATGAGTTACATGAAAACGGCATCGGCTCACGGAACGTTAAATCAAATGACAACTGGCCACGTGGCACTTAAACCCCTTCGTTTTTCATCCTCAATACCCTACCTTCTCTGTAAACATCTGCTACTTAGAATCCATTAAAGCAGCTTGATAAGCTTAAAAGCCAAAAATGAAATGGTGAATCTTTTAGATTTCAATGGCGGTTTCAAGTCTGGGTTTCGCTTGTAGATCCCGTTTTCCCGTTCGTCCTCTGTATTACTGCTTCTCGAAGGTCGCTCTTAATATATAACATTAACAATTGTGTAATTCGTTTTCGTATATTCGAGTTTATCTTCCCCTTGTTTCTTAATTTGTTGTTTAGCTTTCAGGTTCGGTTCAACACCGTTGCGGCTGCTGCAATTGAGACAGTAGATGACAAGGATAGTGATCATCATGACAAGGATTCTGATAAAACGAGTAAGTTACGTCAGTGATGTTGATGAATTTAATCCAAAAATTGAGGCTCTTTTTAATCCCATATATGAATAATTACCTTGTAATGATAGAATCGGACTCAATTCTCCAGTTTCAGTTATTATGTAGTCATTTGTATAAACATCTATTCTTAGTATAGTGCTACTCTTTTGAGTGACAATCACCAACTATTTCGATTTTTGTTGCGCATCTTTTCGCTTACTTTGATATTGTGGTATATTTTGGGTAATTGTGTTGAAAGGTAAAGCACCAGAGTGGAAGAAGTTGAATTCAAAAGACCTTGGGATAACCAGTTCTATGATTCCAAAGCCCGCGCGGCAAGTGCTAAATGGCCTTAAGAGTAAAGGTTAATACTTTGATCATCTGATAGAATCTAATGATGAAATTTCAAACATTTCTTCAACCTTTCTTCTCTTGCTGGGTTTTGATATAGTTTTCTTTTGCCATGATGTGTAGGACATGATGTTTACCTTGTGGGAGGCTGTGTACGGGATCTTATTTTGAAGCAGACGCCAAAGGATTTCGATATACTCACTTCTGCGGAACTTAGAGAGGTTGGTCTTATTTTCTTTTCCAATCTATAAGTCATCTCTTGAACATCGTCTGAATCTGAATCTAAAAATGAGATTTTTTTTGGCTATATGTTTAGGTCGTTCGGGCTTTCTCAAGATGTGAAATTGTTGGAAGAAGATTTCCTATATGTCATGTGCACATTGGGAATGATATTATAGAGGTTTGTTATTTTCAATCAAGGATTTTCCTTTTAATGCCTACATAAGCAAAGTAAATGCAGAAAACAAAAAAAAAGAAGTCTCTCTTATTTTTTAAGTTAGCTTTCTCTTTGAATTCCTTTATATTCATTTTTAGTAGGTTTCGAGTTTTAGCACCTCTGCACAAAATTCTCCAAGAAACATGAGAACTGGTTCTGGAAAATCGAATGGCTCCTATGACGAGGACTCTATCCGTTTCAATAATTGCTTGCAGCGTGATTTCACAATAAACGGGTATCTATTTGATCCCTAGATGATCTCCTATACTCCTTTTTTTTTCTGAAAGAGAGAAAGAATTGGTTCTTCATTTTTCCTGTTGAATCCCAACTCACAAGTATTATGGCGATCAGATAGTTTCATTAATTACATTTCTTTACATTTTTATGTTGTTCTCAGGTTGATGTTTGATCCATATGCTAAAGTTGTATATGACTATCTCGGGGGAATACAAGACATTAGAAAAGCTAAGGTGTGAACGTATTCTGTTATACCTTTTTTCCGGGAAATTATTGACAAATACCTTTGTTCTCAGTGTGGTTCTTTGCTCACAGGTACGGGCGGTGTTTCATGCTGGCATATCTTTTCAAGAGGACTGTGGTGAGTTTCCTAAAAAACAAATCGTCTATGTAAATTTCCAGCTCGGATTCTTCTTCTACAAACACACTTTATATCCTTAGAAAAATCAAATTCTTGTTTGAATACCGTTAAGAGTCCATATAATGGAAGCTTATCAGTGCTTATCATTATGTAACATTTTGCAGCCAGGATTCTTCGTGGGACAAGAATCGCTGCGCGTTTAGGTTTCACGATTTCCAAGGAAACAGCTCATTTCGTAAAGAAGCTTTCCTTCCTAGTACAAAGACTCCACTGGGTAGGCTTACGTTATTGCATCTCTCCACTATGAAATACTGTATTCCATTTGTATTACATCTTGTTCATGAATGATTCTGCGTTACATGTGTAGGGAAGAATCTTGATGGAAATGAATTACATGTTAGCATATGGATCAGCAGAAGCCTCTTTAAGATTGTTGTGGAAATTTGGGATACTAGAAATTCTTTTACCAATTCAGGTTAGTGATATCATTTGTCTCTTGCTGTACTTTATCGTATCATTGCGTCTATCTAACTTCAGTATCCACAGGCAGCATATCTAGTGCGCAGTGGTTTCAAGAGACGCGACAAGAGGACTAATATGCTTCTGGTAATATGCAGATGTACATTTTGCAATATTCGTCAGAGAGAAATGTCTATTGCTTAAAATATTGAGTTAAGAACTTATAATTAACATTTCACAATGCAGTCTCTCTTTGCCAATTTGGATAAATTGTTGGCTCCGGATAGACCTTGCCACAGCAGTGTATGGTAGGGTCCTCGCCTATTAAGATCTATATACAGTGGATGATAATATTGTAATTTGTACCCAACAATGTTGTGGCGGGAATTTGCAGGTTAGCAATATTGGCTCTTCACAAAGCGCTTGCTGCTCAACCTCGATATCCTTCAGTGGTTGCGGCGTTCAGCCTTGCTGTCCACAATGGTGGAGATGTTCTAGAAGCTGTAAAAATCACCAGGAAGATCACAAAACCTCATAATAGAAGCTTCTTCGAGCTACTAGAGCCAGAGAAACTGGACTCTCAAACATTATTTGACGAGGTCATGGATTTTGATGTGGCTATCAAAGAAGCCTTGGGACAGATGACCGATGGGCAGTTTATTTCTAAGGCTATGGCAGCGTACCCTCAGGCCCCATATTCTGATAAGGTAAGCACTCCTACTTTTCTTAGTTTCATATAAGGACGTTTAAGTGACACAAATGGAAATGCAAGTTCTTCTCGGGAGAACGCCTAGACTATAGGCCATGGATCTCTTGGTTCAAGCTTAGAGACGAGATTTCCTCGATTAGCTGCTGTCCTAATTCTCTCCTATTGTTTGCTTTTTTTATAGGTTTTTATACCGTTGCAATTGTACCTAGATGCAAGAAGAATATTCGAATGTGTCAAAGAAACTGCGGTGAAGGGTTTTGTGCCCAAGCAAGACAGTAAAATTGATTATACCTCATTATCTTCAGGAGACCTCCCAGAAGTTAGACACGTATTTGCTAGGGTTGTTTTCGACACAGTCTTTCCATTAAACCCATCTCAAGAGTTGTAATCCCTCTTGGATTGATTGGGTTTTAAACTGAGATATGGTCGAAAGCAAAAGCAAATTTACCTTTACTACTATCGAGTCAATGACTTTCATATGTAGAACAGAACAGCTAGATGTAGAGAACACCATTTTTGTTATATTACAAGATAGACACAAAATAAGAATAATAAAGTTGGGAGTTTTGTTTTCCCTTTTATTGCTTTAGTGTGACGTCTTCGTGGGGAAAGTCCTTGTAATCTTATGCACTTACAGCTGGAGCAAGCGCAGTAGCTGGAGAAGCACCACCAGTGGTTGGCCTGAGAAAATGAGAAAATTATAGGTATATGATGAGTCTTTCTCATACAGTATGTTGATACTATAGCGATTTGAGTATTGATGAGAAATATCTCTAATTGCAGGCGAGGAAAACTTACAATCCAGCTAAAACTTTGACAGCATCATAGATAACCCATTGGACTCCAGTGAGTGTTCCGATCATGAAAATGCGGAGAGGAAGGCCACGGGTAAGCAGACCCCATAACCCTAGCCTACTTACTGCCTGTAACACGTGAAAGAGTCGAAACCAAGTCAGTAGCAGCAGATCTATATAGCCATATGTGCTCACTAACTAAATGAATTTCTTTATGTTCTTGTGAAGTATGGATTTGAATGGAGTTTCACATACATCACTAACTGTGGCTCCTTTAGAGTTATTGAGGAAAGACACCAAATTATCTGCAGGATGAGAGATAACAGCGCAGAAAATTCCAGCAATGTATCCACCGGCAAAGCTAACACCGAGCTGAACTGGCTCCGAGCACTCTTCCTTTGGGGTAGGAATAACCTTCTTGTATATGAGCTCCACAGTGTTCTCAAAAGTAGCAAATTTCATCATCGTATCTGCAAAACCTCAAAAAGTGTTTTTACTGAAACTCTCATCTTCTGGACACTAGATTTTCTTCAGTATTGTGGGACTTACATGGAATCTGGCGTCCCCAGAGAGGAACAAGCCCTTTGAATAACCCGCGAACGCCTTCTGATCTAATGATCTTTGGTAAACCATCAGATAAACCGCGGGCGAAACCAGGCTGAGTCTGGACCCTGACTTTGACAGCTTCCATTGGACAGAGAGCCACATCAGCGACGATTTCCGCAGAGGCCGAGCCAGCGAGGTAAATCAGGGTCTTGTATTTGGCTGCGTATTCTGGTCCAACAATGTCTGAGTAGTATTTCTTGGCGTACTCATACAAACCGTATTTAAACGCTCCTTGGGCACTGTACCCGATAAGTGTCGGTGACCAGCCTCTAGTGAAACCCTTGATCCCTTGTTCTTTGATCGTTGTCTTAAAAGCAGAAGTTATGTTCTTGTACTTTGATGGATCAATCTGAAATAGTAAACAAATTAAGGTTATTTTTTATTTTATTTTGTAAATTCGTAAAGGGTAATTATTGTTTGTTATCATGCACGAGTAGAAAAGTCTCCGATGCTGTTGACGTTGAAGAGCCGATGCCGTGGAAAACAAGAAACTCGAAAAGTTGACACCAGGTGTAAAGTGGAATCAATAAACTTTACTATATTGAATAATTCATAGAGAAAAGTATATATATAATTTCAGATTGGTAAACAACAACCACAGAACAATTGCATTTACCAACATTCTGCATGTTCGATTTGAATTCGGATGGTTACAAACTATGTTATATATATGTCCTAGTCACATTTATGACTATGTTATAAGATTTAAACCCGTTATTTTGGCCTAACACATTGTCAAATTAAAGTGCTTTTGGCTAAAAAAAAAAAGAACATTTTTAAAGCGTTGGCTAAATATTTACCCACCACATACGTAGCTTTCGAAGAAGGATCGAATTAATATGTTAATACGAATATAGAAAAGTAAACAGTTGGTTTGGAACTTGACCTGCATATTGCATTTGAGGACATCGAGCGGCGTAACCGCCGTGTGGGTGACGCCACAGCTCAGCATCCCGGCGACCGTACACGCCGCGTAATAAGCCGGAGAGTACATTTCTACTTTCTCGTTCGGCGCCGGAATCAGGAAACTTGGACCGTTGGATGAGACTGAAGATAAATTCGGAGAAATCAACGGCCGCCGTGATTTGAGCCGCGTCATGTTCGTTTCTGGCTCCGACGACTGAAACAGACGATGATCGGAAGAGTAGAGGAAGCTCGGGATCAACGATCTGCTCGAGTTGCTAGAATCCGACATCTCCGGAGAGGAGAAATAGAAATTTCTTCTGTTTGGTTTTTTAGACTTTTCTTTTGTTTTTTGTTTTTGTTTTGGAAAGGCGAGAAAATCTCAAGCTGAATTTATAGGTGCTGAATCTGCATCTTTTACCACTTTGACTGACGTCACAAAACATTCAAATACGACTCTTTGCGTGTCAACAAGGATTTTGCATTTGCACTGAATATAGTCCTTATTTTGATTAAGAATCAGGTTTTTTTTTATAGGGGGCAAACAATACATAAATATGAAAAATGAGAGCAAAAACTGTTTTTTTAATAACTAAAGCTTTAATATATTACAAGGAACTTGGACATTTCTTGGCACATGTAGAATCATATTTTATTTGTCAAGCTGAATAAAAAAAAAATTCTCTAAATATGACATTTCCTAGTATTAGTATGATTTAAATACAACATAAAACAGTATCTTCTTCAGATTAAGTTGACAGATTCAATAAAAGATCATATCATTTCTAACTTGCCTTTGAATTCAAATTTAATACTAAAAACAAAATCATATAAAGAGACAAAATCTATCAGCACTTGACTGCTGGGTCCCACGGCCACGGTGACCAGCTCACTCGTTCTCCCGCGAGGCTCGCATGTGTTTTCAGTTTTCTAATTTCTCCTCCGTAGCGAACGGTGTCGTTTCGTCGTCTCTAAATCTCACCGAACGTTCTCTTTCGGTGAAAATTGCTTTTTCCCGAGAAAATCCGTTCTCTCTGGTTCACCTTCTTTTTGCTCGCTTAATACTTCGATTGAATCCGGCTAACTAGTAACTTCACGAACGCCAACTGATGGATCGGAGGAGGGCGAGTAGCCCGGTGTATGGTCGCCAGTGGAGCGAATCGTCGAACAGTACCGAGTCGACGTCGCCGGCGATGTCTCCTGCTCACCGGAAACAGCTCGGAGGTGTCGGAGGTTTCTCCAACGTCAAGCGGACACAGAACGTAGCTGCCAAAGCGGCGGCCCAGCGACTAGCTCAGGTCATGGCCTTGCAGAACAAAGACAACGGGGACGAAGATGACGAAGATGAGGATGAAGATCTAAGCCTCAGATTCGCGTCTCCTTCTCTAAAACCTGCTCGTCATGCACCTTCTTCTCTCTCCTCCACTGGAAGCAATAACAGCAACGGAAATAGTAATTTTCCGGCTGTTTCCTTCGCTCCCCGCACTAGATCGCCGTCGCCTGCGGTGAATTCCGTATCCCAGCTTATAGAATTAGCTCAGATCAGCTTGATTTGATTCTTTCATGAGCTGTTTGTTATTTCTGGGTTTGGATTGTAGCTGTGATGAATATGGTTCTTTAGGGCTAATTGGTTTCTTTTTATGGCTTAATTAGTTAGGCAGGAACTTCGACGAGCAAGTGCCTTCAGTGCGTTCTGCGTCGGCCGGAAGGCCGTCGATGTCTGCTAGATCTACGACTCCGACTCCTAATCTAATGCCCCCAAGCAGGGTGTCGGTGAAAGCTCCAAATTCTATTCCTCCACTTGATCCTCCGACTAGGAACAGAGATAAAAGGTGAAAACTTTGTTGCTTTTTCATTTTCCATTTCTTAGAAGTTTTGCTTCTTATTATACTTCTCAAATCTTGGTAGTCAAGGGAACATGTGGCTTAGTGGAATATGTCAAAACCAGTAGTCTTTGGATTTGGAGATAATCTCTTTGTTCTTTGACTAAATATTTAGTCCCCAAAGCCTAATAAAAAAGCGGTTCACGAGAAATGGGAAGTGAATGGGCTACTTAGGCTCAACGAGATAGTGGTAGACGCTGGTTTTGGCTGTGCACCTTGCAGTTAATTCCTGATATTTAATGTTTTTAGGTTTTTTGCTGATTTACCATCAGTGAATTCAAAAGAAAAGGGTGATCAGCGGGAAGCTTCAGCTCTTCGTGATGAAGTATGTGATGCTTTCTTTAACCTTTGGGGGTATCTGGTCAATATATCTTGTATTCACATATTGGACCTTATAGTCAGAAGATTTGACTTGAGGCTGATTCAATTTTAACTGCAGCTGGATATGCTACAAGAAGAGAATGAGATTGTACTGGAGAAGGTTCGATTTCTGACATGGGAACTTATTTTAAATAATAAAGCCGTTCACCTCCGTTGTGCATAACATTTATTCTTGATTACAGCTTCGCCGTGCGGAAGAAAAAAGGGTGGAAGCAGAAGCTAGGGCTAAGGAGCTCGAGAAACAGGTTTTTGAACAAGCTGTCTTGAGTAGTCCTTTTTTTGTACTGATGTTGCTTCTTGAAATTCAGAGGGAAAAACAAATAATCCACATGTTTACATCTGTTTGTTGACAATATCTATTAAACTCAAGTTAGCTATCCTTATCTTGTTGAAGCAACCTCCTACCTCGATGCTTTCTCTGCATCTTTAGGTTTGTTTTAAGGAGACAATGTAAATATTTACCATTCCTTCAGTTCACGAAAATTCAGGTGGAGATGCTGAGTGTATACAAATGCTATTAACTTATATCTAGTATAGGCAGGTTTAGTGAGAATCCAGGTGGAGATGCAGACTATTTTTAGATAAAACATATACAAATGGACTGAATTTATTTTTATGTGTCTAGCACACGCAGATATAATGTTTCCTTGTTTGTTTAATTTTTACTTCAAAACACATGTATTTAAGTATTGGCATTTGTACAAGGTTACATTTTTTTTTTTTCCCAAAAGGTTGCCTCTCTTGGAGAAGGAGTGTCTCTGGAGGCGAAATTGTTAAGCAGGTGGGAGCCTGTGCCTTCTTTTGCTTCTCTTTGTTTATCTCTTTTCCAGAAAATAGGGTGGGAGTTATGATTGCTCATGTTGAATTGTATCTTTTTATAGGAAGGAAGCAGCATTGCGTCAAAGAGAGGTTAGTGTGAACAGAAATAAAGTACACACTCTATTTTCTGCTTCTCTTCAATCGAGTTCTTTATCCACCTCTCTTATCCCATATCAAAGTCTTAGATATACACTTTATGTAAAACATATGATTTAAGCTGTGCAGAAAAATTGTACCTGTTACAGGCTGCTCTAAATGTTGCTAAACAGAAAAAAAATGGGAAGGATGAGGAAATTGTTTCCCTACGTTCAGAACTTGAGGTAAGGTACACTGATGTACTGGTTTCTATTAGGTGTACCACTATTATTTGCATGATGAAATCATGTCTTATTTTTCCCTACTATGTTCAGAGCTTGAAAGACGAGGCTACAACAGCTGCAGAAAGGCTTCAAGAAGCGGAGTCTGAAGCGAAGTCTCTTCGCACAATGACTCAAAGAATGATTTTAACACAGGACGAAATGGTTTGGTGATAAAGCTTGGGTCTCGTTATCTACTAATCATTTATAAGTTTCTGAATCTATAAATTATTGAATCATATAGGAAGAAGTAGTCCTAAAGAGATGCTGGCTTGCCCGGTATTGGGGTTTGGCTGTGCAACATGGTAAGCGATTTATCCATTCCTAAATAATTATATTCTGAACTAAAATAAATATTTTCATGATATACCTTTCATTTTTATCCAGTAGTAATTCAAGCCACATATTTGTGGTATGGTAGTTATTCAAAAGTTCACAGATATTTTGCTTTTTTCTATGGTATCCTTTCCGTAGGCATTTGTGCGGATATAGCACCATCCAGGCATGAGCACTGGTCAGCGTTGGCTCCTCTTCCATTTGAGCTTGTCACCTCTGCAGCACAGAAGGCCAAGGATATATCCTTGGATAAAGGCTCGTCTAATATCTGCTATAGTTTTAACTGTTAAAGTTTTACTTGCTTACTGTTGTTCGCAAAATTTGTTAACCAGCATATGACATAATGCAGGTGGGAATGATCGGAGTAAGGCTGCTAGAGATTTGAATGATCTTACTGGAGAAGGAAACATTGAAAGTATGCTTTCAGTTGAGATGGGTTTGAGAGAGCTAGCATCATTAAAGGTGTCGACTCTTGCTTCTGAGTTACCTATAAGTGCTGTCACCTAGCATAGATCTCCAAGGATTTCAAATCTTCTTCTCTCTTTTGAAATTCAGGTTGAGGATGCTATCATGCTTGCATTTGCCCAGCAGAGAAAACCGAGTTTGATTCGTCAAACTGTTTCTGGTATGTATGTAATTACGAGCTTTTAACACCAGGATAACGCACAACGAAAAATATATGCTTCACTTTTTGTTCGCTTCTATTCTAAAAAAATTTAAACGGTGGATGATCCTTCTCTTTTCATTTTAGAAACTTAACACCTATAAGCTCTTTATGAGACACCTGCACCTTGAATGACTGTCACGTCCTGTATCTGCTTAAAAAAAAAATTATGTATTCGTTTTTATTCTCTTAGTAATGACATGTCTCCAGCATGACCTGGCCAAATCCAGACTAGTGCAATAAATTTGTGGCATCCTGCAAAACTAAAAGCAAATGTTAAATTTTTTTGTTTTCCTCTTACAGATTCCAAAGGTCATGGAGAGTCCAGATTTATAGATGCATATGGTAAGGGAAAAATTCTCTCTAGTCCTGAGAGAGAGAAGATCACCTCAATGTCATTAAGCCATATCCTGAATTTTTTTACAATGTTCTCATATTGTTTTAAATGCAGAATTGGGTGAAGCGGAACAAGAAGATGTTACGTTTAAGCAGGTACTTTCTTATCATCATATACACTGTCCTTCAATTCACTTTTTGGACGGTCACTATCCTCCATGTTGCATGCCTTCTGCTCATTGTCAGACTTTCTGTGATCAACCTGCATTATTTCATCACATTAAGAAATAACCATATCGAACAAAAAGTAGCCACACCTCAACATCAGTTACAAGATATGGCTTTACAAACACTAGTTGATTCCAAGATCTATATGGCTGGATCTTGATGGATATATCCATTGGCATCTTAACTGCGGTTTTGCCCTAACTAGAAAGAGAACGTAGAGCTACGGAAATTACAAGTCCAAACAATGTAGATCTTTGCTTATGAGTTTCAGTTAAAATGTTGTCTTGATTCCTTCAGTTACACTACTGCAGGCATGGCTGATGTACTTCTGGGGCAGAGCTAAGTTACATGGTGTGGAAGAAGACATTGCAGAGGAACGTGTCCAGTTATGGATCAGCCGTAGCAGCGGGAAATCTCCGACTTCTCACGATTCCTTGGATGGTATAACCAGTCTTGGCCATTTCTGTTTTTTGCTCTAAAAGCTTTGAGTATAGGTTCATAATGATAAAAACTAATGTTTTTCATATTGCTTGTCTTCAGTGGAAAGAGGTTTAATAGAGCTAAGGAAACTGGGAATAGAGCAACAGTTATGGGAAGCTTCTCGTAGAGAAATCGATCAGCTTCCATCTCCTACTTCTTCTCCTTCGAATCACGATCTCGATGCTGATTCATAGTAAAGTCATTCCTCTCTTATAATTTGTTGTTTCTTCTTTCTCTCTGGTAGAATGAAATTTTCGTTTTGTATATTTCTCTTCATGTAAGTTTCACGAAGAATCTGTGTGCCATTGTTTTTTTTTCTCTACCCCTTTCACACTTTCCTGTGTGAGCTTTGGTATTCTTGTTTTCGCTATCAAATCCAACAAGTTTTGGGAAATGAAGAAACACTGCCAAATTGGAATTCCTATTTTTTGTGGGAAATTTTCCATTAGTTCCCGAGCGAGCGATCGATCAAATATCCAGAAACAACGAATAGAGTACAAAAATGAATCAAATGAGACTCGATTCAATAACACTTAAAAAGGAAAAAATTATCTCTAGAACCCTTGTCTTTCCTTCTACAACACAGGAAGTGGATCTTCATCCATGGCTTCTTCAGCAACAAAACCACCACCTCCATTTTTACCATTCAACACAACCACACTTCCTTCTGCATCAACATCAACAATCACAGAATCTCCATCTTTAATGTCCCTTGAAAGCATCTTCTCCGCCATGCTATCTTCCAAAAGCCTCATAATTGCTCGTCTAAGCGGCCTCGCACCATAACTCGGGTCGAATCCTTCATCCACCACTCTCTCTTTAAACCTCTCAGTCACCTGAAGCTCAATCTCTTTGTCCTTAAGCCTCGCCACCACTTCTTTAAGCATTATATCAGCAATCTCCTTGACTTCGAGTTTCGTCAACTGTCTGAAAACAATCATCTCATCTAACCTGTTCAAGAACTCCGGTCTGAAATACTGTTTTAGTTCCTCAGTCACTAAGCTCTTGATTCTGTTGTAGCTACTGTCTTTCTCGTCGTAGTCGAGATCAAACCCGATTCTCCTACCGCCTTTTTCGATCACGCTGCTTCCTACGTTCGATGTCATGATCAAAAGCGTGTTCTTGAAATCGACAGTTCTTCCTTTGCTGTCGGTTAGTCTCCCATCTTCTAGGATCTGAAGCATCATGTTGAAAACATCGGGATGGGCTTTTTCGATTTCATCAAAGAGGACAAGTGTGTAGGGCCTGCGTCGAACCGCCTCGGTTAACTGGCCTCCTTCTGTGTATCCTACGTAACCAGGAGGTGAACCGATAAGCTTTGAAACCGTGTGTCGTTCCATGAACTCACTCATGTCGAGACGGATCATTGCTTCTTCTGAACCGAAATAGTAAGCAGCCAAGGCTTTGGCAAGCTCTGACTTCCCCACACCGGTCGGACCAGAGAATATGAAACTTGCGATCGGGCGGTTCGGGTTCTTGAGTCCAACACGTGCACGGCGGATGGCCCGGCTTATGGCTTTGACGGCTTCGTCTTGGCCAATGACTCTTGTGTGAAGGGTCTGCTCCATTTTGAGAAGACGGCTAGATTCATCAGATGAGACTTTCTCTACCGGGATTCCCGTCCAGGTGGAGACAATGTGTTGGATGTCGGATTCAGTGACAGTAGGTCCTCCTTCCTCACCAGCTTCAGTCTCGGCTTTGCTCACTTCTTTGCCTTTGGCTAAAACAGCTGATATCTCAGCCCTAAGCTCTATTTCACGGTCACGATGAGAACCAGCCTGTCGAAGAAGAACTCGGGGAATTGTAAACACTAATCTTGGGTTTATAGACAGTAGGAAAAACTCGAAGACGATACCTTCTCAAAGTCCTGGCCTCGCACAGCTTCATTCTTCTCCTTAGTGATCTGTCTGAGTTGCTTTTCAAGCTCTCTAGCTTCCTCAGGGACCTAAACAAAAAAATTTCCATTCTGAATCAGCTCAAATAGATATAAAACACGAGTCTTTGTTAATGCGAGATACATGCATATATGAACCTGAGCATGGCGTAGCCGAACCCGAGACCCAGCTTCATCAATCAAGTCAATCGCTTTGTCTGGAAGAAACCGATCACTGTTCATTCAAGAGAAGAAATTGGGTTGAGAAAATGCTGCAACTTGTCTAAGACATTGACAAAATGTTCTGTGTCAGTGACTGAAAAGAAAAAGACAAAAACCTGATGTACTGATGTGACAATTGCGCAGCAGCAACCAAGGCATCGTCTGTGTACCGGAGTTTGTGGTGGATCTCATATCGCTCACGCAGACCGTGCAAGATCTGTATAGCTTCCTCTACAGTTGGTTCAGGTACCTTCACAGGCTGGAACCGTCTCTCCAATGCAGGATCTTTCTCAATGTGCTTCCTGTACTCATCCAATGTTGTTGCACCAATACACTACAACCGTAAAAACAAAGAAGAAAACTTGAGTTTCCAGTTTTTTTTATTGACATTTTGACATCATTAGACCAATACAAAAGAATGAGAAATTTTACCTGCAATTCACCTCTTGCAAGAGCTGGCTTTAAGATGTTAGCAGCATCAATTGCACCTTCAGCGGCTCCTGCACCGATCAGCGTGTGCACTTCATCAATAAACAGAATTATGTCATCATTTTGCCTGATTTCTTCCATAAGCTTCTTCAATCTTTCCTCGAATTCTCCACGATATTTCGTTCCAGCTACTAGAAGACCCATATCAAGGGTTATAACCTGAAACAAAAGAAAAATGTAAAGGTAAATACATAAAAACATATATATGTGGACTCTTCTCAGCATCTTGAAAACATTATAAATGATCCAATGGGAGAATTATTACAGTCTTCCCCTCAATCGTTTCAGGAACATCACCACTTGCAATTCTCTGTGCGAGTCCTTCAGCTATTGCTGTCTTACCAACTCCAGGTTCTCCAATAAGACAAGGGTTGTTCTTGGTTCTTCGAGCCAAGATCTGGACCACTCGTTCGATTTGCGGTTGTCTTCCAACAACCGGATCCAGTTTACCCTGCAACCGAAAGTGAAAAACCAAATTTCAGCAAAAGCCTTCAATCAAGTGTTAACATGACACTTTCTTGAGAGTTACTAAAAGGTGAGTAAGACATTTTATTACCTCCTCTGCTAGTTTAGTTAAGTTAGTCCCATACTCTTCTAGTGTTGGCATTTTGCTGTTTCCGCTGGATCCTCCACCAACGCTTGCTGTCACTTCATTGTTTTCCCCGACCATACGTATAACCTGAAAATACTCAAAATGTAATCAAGAAATTGTTTTCTAAGACATAATATGAAGTGAGAATTCAGAATTTATGCATTTACCTGCGTCCGGATGTTACTAGGATCTACACCCAAATTCTCCAAGACACGAGCTGCAACACCTTCCCCTTCACGAAGAAGACCAAGCAGAAGATGCTCTGACCCAATGTAGTTATGCCCTAGAATTCAAAATAACAAAAAGTTGCCAAATTGATAACAAACGTGCAAAATTTATCAGTCAAGAAAGCTTATGTAATACACAACATATAAAAAGCTCCAAGCCTAAATACTAGAAACAGATCCTTACCGAGTTGTCGAGCTTCCTCTAGTGACAACTCCAGGACTCGCTTTGCACGAGGAGTAAATGGGATCTCCACTGCTACAAATCCACTGCCTCTTCCAATGATCTTTTCCACCTCTACACGAGAATCCTTAAGATTGATCCCCATGGATTTAAGAACCTTTGCAGCGATTCCAGTCCCTTCCCCAATTAGACCCAACAGTATTTGCTCAGTCCCAACAAAATTATGGCCAAGTCTCCGAGCTTCCTCTTGAGACAGCATTATGACCTTAATTGCTTTCTCGGTAAACCGCTCAAACATGGCTTTTGTTATACATCGCCTAGATTTTCCTTTCGGGGATGAGACTGAAAGGTTAACCTTAACAAATAAATCTTGACAAGGCCTTGCCATAAAATCCAATGCATTGGAAGGCCTTAACCCTGAGAAGCTCTGGATTCTCAAAACTGGTGCTTGTAAACTGTACATCATCTTCACACATCTTCTTGGTTTTTTGTATTCTTCAGACTGGAGATGTCTTCCGGGACCAAGTAAAGGACAGGCCGTAAAATTAGCCAAGAACCTAGCCATAATGCAGAGTTGGAGGCTGCATTGGGTGATAAAATAATCATAAGTTCTAGCTCTATATAGGTTAAGACCGAAATAAAAGACAACAAGGAGATAAAGGTTGGGTTTTTTTTCTGTTTAAACTTTAAAGATGAAACACACAAACATCATAACAAAAACAAAGCTACAAGCAGTCGAAAAGCTCTGTATAACAAATGCCAAACCTTTCACTGATACTTGAATCGTCTCTAACCAAATAAAAAAATCAAGAAAAGACACCAAATCCAAGAAGTATTATGATGCTAACTCAGACATTTAGTTTTACTTAAAGAAATAGTTCTTTAAACCTATGGCTCAATGCCGAGAGCATCAGCCAATCAAAGAGTTATCATTTTGGATATACAGAGAAACTCAGGCTAATTATCCTTTTAAGCACGTTTACAGAAAGTTCTCAGGCACATAATGCACCATTTCAATTCACCAACTAGGAGCAGAACAGTATCACGAAGCTTAAGCTTAGCTTCTCATCCCGACCTCACAAGCATTCTCGGCGAGAAGCAACCAAAATGGTAAGTCTTTATCATTTCCAAGACAAATAAATAAATAAAAACAACCAAACTAGCATTCATCTTTGAAAAAAATCGATACGCGAATACACAACCCTAATCTTAATCTTCAAAGTACGCATTTTTTTTAAATCAATACGAGCAAATGAAGAGTACCCAAACTCCTAAAACTCAACATGAAACCACCAAAACACACGAAAACAAACGACCTGGAGAAATAGAAACGTCCACCTTAAGAGAAAAACGGAAGCTTCTTCAATGAAACACAAAACCCACAAACACTAATTGAAAAAGAAGAAAGACAGAGAAAGCGAGAGTGTGTTAGTAAAGAATAGGGTTTTAGTTTTACCGTCTACGCCTTCGGCTTTTGGATGGAGAAATGCGAGAAAGCGAGAGGCTATTTTAATGGTCGGCCCGTGTGAGGGAAAAGAGATAGGAAGCAAAACCTTCTACACGCACCTACCAAAGGTTTCATATCAGCCGTTAGATTATTCAGAGTGTTTGGTACCGTCAGATTTAATTACTTTTTTGTAACAATCTCGATCTTAAGGATAAGGAGGCTCTTAAACTCAAGGGTTTGTAGTTGAGAGAGGCCGGTTTTGTCCGAGAACTCCGTCAAACCAATAAATCAAATTCAAGACATAATAAACCAAACAAAACCGATTATTCCGACATTTTTCCATATCTACTTTCGTTGGCTAGAGAGAGAGAGAGAGAGATTAGTAACGGTGTCGTCGTCGCCAACGATTTTTGCTCTTCGAAAGGTTCTTAATTTCTCAGTGCCCCTTTGCGTGTTTCAGCTTCTGGTTTTGTTTTTATCTAATCCTTTCTTGGTTTCCTTTGTTTCATCTCGATTGTGAATTGAGAAATGAGGATTCGAGATCTATGGCGGGTTATATACGTTTTCATTTCGACTGAATTTGGGAATGTCAAGAAATCAGATCGNTTCGTTGGCTAGAGAGAGAGAGAGAGATTAGTAACGGTGTCGTCGTCGCCAACGATTTTTGCTCTTCGAAAGGTTCTTAATTTCTCAGTGCCCCTTTGCGTGTTTCAGCTTCTGGTTTTGTTTTTATCTAATCCTTTCTTGGTTTCCTTTGTTTCATCTCGATTGTGAATTGAGAAATGAGGATTCGAGATCTATGGCGGGTTATATACGTTTTCATTTCGACTGAATTTGGGAATGTCAAGAAATCAGATCGGTTTGTCTATACAGTCTTGAGGGTTTACGATCTTTTTCCTCTGGATTGTCGAAATCCGATTCCTTCACATCAAATTTCGCGTGATTCTGTGTGTTCTACTGAGTTTACGATCTTGGTCCTCTGAGTTTTCAAATTCTCTGTCTTTACATATAATTTCCGAGTGATTCTATGTTCTTTTGAGTTTTTATATGTCTGTGTTGATGTGATGTGTTTTAATTAATGGCCGATCTCGAATTTCTTGGACAAATTTTTTTTTTTTTTTTTGAGTTTGAGACTCTGACTTGTCTAGGATCCTTTATGTCTTGCATAATTCTACTGTTTTCTTTAGCTCTCTGATCAAACACCCAATATTGACATTTTATTGGAATTGGTTTTTTTTTTCTTAAGATTTTTGTGTCTTTTTTCCTCATTTCTTGGCTAATTTAGTTGCTGCAGAAGTTTCAATAATTTCAAAAGCGGTATATTTTGGATCAATACGCAGTAGATTAGATAATTATATAATTTTTTAAGGTTTATTCGTGTTGTGTTTGATATCAGTTCCTGTTTAACTATGATTCCTTTTTCATGGTTGGACTTTCAATACTCTGTTTGAGCTCTGTTTATCAACTTTTTCTAGTAAAAACGATTCGGAAGTTTCTTTTGTTATTCTCTTATTTCTATTTTTTGTTTATTTCCTTTTAGGTTTGGTGTTATATCTTATCTTATAATTAGGGATGAAGATCGATTGTGATCATTAGAGGGCATTTGGTGTTTAACGGTTTATCCGAGGGAGGAGAAGTTATTCACTTTGGGAGTTGTTAAACTCTGGTTTTCTGTTTTCGTCTAGTTTAATTTTCAATAAAGGTTTTGGTTTTTGAATTGGGTTCTTTACTCTAACAAAAAAAAAAACGTCTTTTCTTACGTTTGGTGTTCTGGTTTGATTCATTTTTAATGGCAGTAATAAGGCATTGATTGCTCAAATCAGGAAAATTGATTATTAGAATCTCATATTTATGAGAGAATAAGAGAATTGATGGGTGCTGTTAACTTTCTTACTTCAAAAGATGTTTTAGGAATCATTGTGTTTTTCAAAAAGTATAAGAACAGTTGATTAACGTTCTTATGCTTGCTTAGGGCACATCAAGAAAATGGAAGAAGAGTATGAGAGTCGTCGAGTGAGGAGATGGGAAGAGTTGGACACTGACATATTAGTGAGGATTTTCCAGAAATTTAGCGTCTTTGAGTTGACGTCGGGATTAGCTCATGTTTGTAGAGGATGGAGAGCGGCTTGTTGCGATCCGATCCTGTGGAAGACGCTTGATTTGTCCCACATGAGATCTAGTTTCATCAAGATCCCACTGGAGCCTTATGTCTATGTGGAACGCAGATCTGATGAGGCCCTGACCAGGATCCTGAAACTCTCCATGAATCTTAGCGGAGGAAACACGAGGACCTTGATTTTCCATTTCAACCTGTTCTTGAGTGATGATCAGCTAACTTACACCGCAGAAAGTTAAGTCTTTTTTCTTTGCAATTTTCCTTTCCAAATTGCTCCATCCATCAAAGCCGTTAAATATGTTTGATCTCTGCCCAAAATCATCCCTTTTTCACTACTATGAATGTTGAAAATTGGGGTGAGCATTTGAAATGTCGATTCGGTTTGGTTTTTCGGATAAATAGGTTGGAAGATTTCTATATCAAGTAGAACAAAAAAATTTGTTGGGTTTGGTTTGCTTTTTGTTCAAAATTTGTTCTTAGTCAAAAATTCGGTTAAGTTTTCGGGTTCGGCTCAGTACATGTACACCCTTAGTTGGAACTGCCGAGATGCTAAAAATTCGAAAATCTCAATTTTTGCAGGTGTCCAGGGTTGAGACGGGTCGTCCTACCGGCTTGGAACAGAATAAAGAAGACCGGTATCTGCAAAGCGATAAGAATCTGGAAAGATCTCGAGTCACTAACAATGCCAAGCATCGCAAACCCGCCTTATCTCTTAACAGAAATCGCCAAGAACTGCAAGAATTTCAAAGAGCTCAAGATCATGGGTCCATTCGAGATCTTCTTTGCAAACACGCTCATCACGTGCCTCCCAAACCTCAAAACCCTCAGCCTTAGGTGTTCTGCGATAAAACGGGAAGCGCTGATGAAAATCCTTGACGGATTACCGAGCCTTGAAGTGCTCAACATTTCTCACTCCCACCTCGTGGAGTACAGCGGGTGGCAACCGCAGCAGAAAATGATTGTTAGAGAGCTTGATAAGACGATAGTGGAGAAAGCTTCGAGGCTGAAGAGGCTCTTGACATGTATGGAGCATAAGACTTGTGTGATGTGTCAGAGGACTGAGAATGATGAAGGGATTGTGAGATGGTATAAGTATGAAGAAGGAGAGTGGAAGGTTGATGAAGTGAGTTCTCTTCATCTTTGATGTTTTTTTGTATGATTTTATCTGTCAGGACTTTATCTTCTTCTTTACTGTTTGAGTTTTTTTTTTGTTTTGTTGTGGGTTGTGTTTGGTTTCAATGTGTATATAAATGTTGTAGGCAATGCCAATGTTTGTATTTAGTGATCAACTCTAGATCACAAATCCTTGACATGAGTAGAAAAATAAATAACAATCTCATATATATTTTTTTTGTTAGGTTATTTGTCCATAGTTTTTGCCACAGACATAAATAAAGTATTGAACAAAAGTCTAGTGATGAATTAGAAGACATAAAGAGCTAAATGTGAAAGTTTCATCAGTCATAGCTTGCGAATTCATTGTTTTCCCTGACAATGCTTATAACCTGTAAAACAAATATTGTACTCAAAACGTAATTGTTTCCTAAGAAAACATAATTAACAATGACTGTGAGAATTCAAGAATTGATGCATTTACCTGCGTCCGGATGTAATTATCATCTCCACCCAAATTCTCCAAGACACGAGTTGCAACACCTTTTATTTCCTTACGAAGAAGACCAAGCAGAAGATGCTCTGGTCCAACGTCGTCATGCCCTAGAATGATAAGAAATGTGAAAGTTTCACCAGTACCAATAAAAGCTTTATGTGTATTTATAAGAAGCTCCAAGCCTGATTACTTATAAACAGCAACAGATCCTTACCAGCTTCCTCTAGTGACAACTCCAGGGAACGATTTGCAAGTGGAGTAAATGGGATCTCCACTGGCGTATCTCCTCTGCCTCTTCCAGTGATCTTTTCCACCTCTTCACGAGCATCTTCAAGATTGATCCCCATTGATGTAAGAGCCCTTGCAGCGATTCCAGTCCCTTCCCCAATCAGACCCAACAGTATATGTTCAGTCCCAACAATGTTTTGGTCAAGTCTCCGAGCTTCCTCTTGTGACAGCATTATGACCTTAATTGCTTTCTCGGTAAACCGCTCAAACATGGCTTTTGTTACACATCGGCTAGATTTTCCTTTCGGGGATGAGACTGAAAGGTTAACCTTAACAAATAAATCTTGACAAGGCCTTGCCATAAAATCCAATGCATTGGAAGGCCTTAACCCTGAGAAGCTCTGGATTCTCAAAACTGGTGCTTGTGAACAGTACATCGTCTTCACACATCTTCTTGGTTTTCCGGGAACAAGTAGAGGACAGGCCGTAGAATTAGCCAAGAACCTAGCCATAATGCAAATTTGGAGGCTGCATTGGGTAATGGTAAAATCATAAGCTCTATATAGTTTGGTTTTTATTCTGTGTATAAAGATGATCAGAAAACGCAAACACCTTAAAGAAAAAAAAACATGTAACAGAATCTGTACTACCAACACAATAATGACAAAACGACCAAACGACCAAAACGACAAAAAAAAAAAAAAAAAACTCTGTACTACCAACACAATAATGACAAAACTATTAGAGAAGTCAAGCCCAAGTCCATTGTTGTTCCAAGAAGTAATCAAGTGTCAAAGAAGGCCCATGAGTTTAGGGTTTACAACAAGTGTTATCATATAAATACTTATGTTATGTAATTGGAAAAGTTCACCTTTGAGAGTTGTCGATACAACTCTCCTTCTTCCTTGTTTATGAATATCAATCAATCTAAATCTTTGTGTTCTTGGTGACAACTAAAACTCTTTATTTCCTTTCTCTTTTGCATTCAATAAAGCTCAATGAGCTATTTATATTTATCTTCTATATTTGCTTAATCTATCTAATAAACACTAGTTTTAGATCAACTCACAAAAACGACCAAACAAGCATTCATCTCTAAACAAATCTGTACGCGAATACACAACCCTAATCGAAAAGTAACCATTTTAGAGTACCCAGATTCCTAAACTTAAATTGAAACCACGAAGAAAAAAAAACGACCTTACAAATAGAAAACTCTCAACACCTTAAAAGCTAAACAAAGAGACCAACAGAAACCTAACTTTATTCAGTGAAACAAGCAAATATATATATATCAAAGAAGCCAATTGTTTATTGAAAACATCTTTGTATACAAATAAGAGGATCGAGATATTAATTAGTCACACTAAGGGGACCCAATTGTTGTTGATAGTTGGTTTCCATGATTTAATTCTTGAAATAAAATATATGATCCATAGGCTACTGATGATATTAGGTTTACGTAAGAAGAAGAAGAAAAACAGTAAAAAAGCGATCGAGAGGAAAAGATAAGTCACAAGTTGGGGAAAATTGACATACGCAGATAAGAATAATTGGCTTCCAGCGAAGAAAAAACGACTACTCGTGGTAAAACAACGTATGTTTTTCTTCTTTTTGATCTCCATGCCTTATTTATACTTACAATCATTGATTTAACCTAATTGCCTGATTTTATTTTAATTTTCTATTTAATCTAATATACAGATATACACATAATGGAATATTAGGATATATGTAAAAAATATATGGTATCGTAACATCTCCTGCACTTTTTTAGCCAAAAAAATAAAATAAAAATAAACACATCTCCTGAACAATTTCTAGTAAATTTTTTGTTAGGTTTTTTGTCCGTAGTTATTATTGAATAAAGGTTGAATATTGTTTTTTTTTATAAAACATCTATTTATTGCTTTAAACAAAATCAAAACTTACATCTATTCTATTAAAACAAAAGCACTTTTAAGATATACCTCCAAACACTTAATATTTTTTTAAAAAAATCTGTTTGGAAACTGTTTTAACATTATCCCATTTTTCAAATATAAATATATAAAAATAAATATAATTCCGAATTTAGGATAATATATAAACTTAATATAATATATTCAGAAAATCTTTACGGGTGAAAGGTGGTGTTGCAAATTTGTGGTTTAGAATTTTTTATTAGACAACATACAATAGATTTTCTAGATGTTTTTGGTTTAATATATTAAAAATAAATAATGTTAAAGAAAAAACTAAAAATAAATATTTATAAAAAGGTTGAATATTGTTTTTTTTTTTTTTAACATCTATGTATTGCCTTAAACAAAATCAAAACTTACATTGTTGTCAATTAAAACGAAAATACAACAAACATATCGTTTAAAAAGAACTTTATAACGAAATAAGAACAATACATAAGACTTACACGCAAACAGATAATCATATATGTTTCGGGTTTTTTTCTGGGGGCTAATCTCCTGCACCACAGTAATTAAAACGTAAAGGCCCGGAAAACATGATGGAGATGTGTTTTCTGATGGCTCTCTGACGCACAAATCAGAATATGTTATAGAAAGACCACGTAGTGGTTCGTCATAAAGCGGAAAGAGTAATAAAAAAACGGGATAAGGAGATGTGCCTTTTGGGTCCGAAAAAGGATGGATCCACAACAGGCTTTAGTTGGTGAGCTTTTGTGGTAAAAGAGAAGAAAATAAGAGTTTGGGTGTGAGAACTTCATGGTATAGGAGCAACCGTGAAGGTGACCGAAGAATGGTCGGAGATGGGACTGGGAGTCTCGGTAAGAAGGAAAAGCTAAGTGTTTGTAGAGAGTTTTCTCAGCGAGATAGTTCAAAGATCCCCCCTCCCTCGAGGAGTGAGGGTGGTATTTATAGAGAATACATGACCCGGACTCGTATATTGGGTTGCGTTCGTTATGTCGGGTCGTGTCTCGAATCTTTTGTCGGGTCACGTACGGGGTACTCGAGTGCTTTTCTGCACACCCCTTTTGTTGTTTATGTCTGCGCTCCCGACAAGGCCGCTGCAATGTGCATGCGCCACACCAAATCTGTGCTACTTCGGCGGTTTAGGCGATGCCACACACTCTGAATGCCCATGCTTTTATCTTCCCCATGTACAGTGAATAGTCGCTTTCACCTGTCATATAAGCCAAAATTGGCCAGCTATGGGTTAGTACGAGAGTCAACTTTAGCTTAAAGTAATATTGGAAGGAAAAATAGAGACATTCCCGCGTAAAGTGAATTCAGATTTATCTTCCCCGATATCCTTCCAGGGGATATATATCGGGTTATCCTTACCTTCCCGGATACTGCTACCCGGTTACTTAGAATCTTACCTTACCGGGCATTGATGCCCGGTTTGTGTTGGTTTAGTCGGGGAGCTAACATGTACCTGTCCGGACCACTTATCTCCTCACTTCCCGTTCCCGCTGTTCGAGGATGGTTTTGGGAGAAGGTGGTCGTACGACCTGTCCTAACATGTCCTAAGGTTCGACCACCCGGCCTCGTAACCGCACCCTCTTAAGGTGGTGCGATTTTAGGTTTATTGGTCGTCTAGTTTATGGTGACACGTTATACTCCTAACATGTCCTAAAATTTGATCACCTAGCCTCGTAACTGCACCCTCTCAAGGTGGTGCGTTTTTAGATTAAATAACCGTCTAACGTAATATAACACGTGTCACTTTCTGATTCGTTGATCTCCTGAGAAATTATTTATCACCAACAATATATGTTATGTGCTTTATCCATCATCATTCTTGGTATGATATAATATTCTTTCTTGGCTATCTTCTTTGAAATTAAATGCCAATATTTTTTTAGAAGAATTTTGATTGCCATCCATATGTTCCATCGCAATTCAACCCAAACACTCCAGCACCAGGAGATGTCATGTACGGTGGTTGCAATCGATTTCCATAGATTCTTCCCATTCGAGTCTTACTAGACTCTATTCCTTCGAGCGGTTTACTATGAGTTTTTCTCTAAATTACGATAATATCCAAATATTGTTATGTACAAGAATGCAATATTTACTTGCTTTTTCTATTTATTAATTCATAATATCACTAAAAATCAATAAAATCGATTCTGATTTAACTTTTTATAATCTCACATAAATAGTACACAACTTCCAATTGGTTATGGTTTGTATAGAAAAGAAACCAAGTTTATTGACACAATAAGAGGAGATATTACTATATTAGTCACATTTGTTCCTATCATCTACCTTTCACCTACTACTCTTCTCAAGACGGCAATAACGGCACCGTTGTATTAATCTCAGCCACCATTTAGTTAGGTGTAAACGATATTCTTAAAAACGTTTGTAACTTTGTATGTATATATAAATTCTTACGAACAAAAAATATATATTTTCAGATTAAACATATTTTTTAATTGTTCGTCCTTGGAAATCAACGCTCATTTATTGACGGCTCTGTTGAAAAACGATTAAAAAAATATTTGTTGCGTAATTGACCATTATGTATTAGCAAATACAAGAGGAGTATGTTTAATTCTCGATTAGCGAGTTTGTTGTCTTTTTAAACTCTCAGGAAGAACAAAAAAAAAAAATATCAACGTTACGGAGCAGTGACCACCGATTCTCTCTCTCTCTCATTCGATTGCTCCATCATGGTGCTGCAAGTATGGGAGACGCTCAAGGAAACCATTACAGCTTACACTGGACTTTCTCCGGCTGCGTTTTTCACCGTCTTAGCTCTCGCTTTCGCCGTCTATCAAGTTGTCTCCGGTTTCTTCGTCTCTCCCGAAGAACACCGGCCGCCTTCTACAGAGGTTTACCCGCAGTCGGAGCCTCTTCCGCCGCCGGTTCAGCTCGGAGAAATCACCGAGGATGAGCTTAAGCAGTATGACGGTTCCGATTCCAAAACGCCCCTTCTCATGGCGATCAAGGGCCAGATCTATGATGTTTCCCAGAGCAGGTATACTCGATTATCTTTGACCTTCTTCAGAAACTATCATAAGTTTGAGTAACGGAAACGATTTAATCCAGATTATCGAGATTTGGGGGTTTGGGATTCTGGAGATTATTGCTGAAAATTGGGGGTTTTGGTTGAATGTTCAATTGTATAATTGGCAGTTTTAGTTACTATCTAGTATGAGTCTGATATCTTCATCGTTTGTAGCCTCTACTAGTATGCATCTATGGATGGATCATCTGTTTAAGCTGTTCTTTTTCGTTAAACTGATAACTTTTGGTAATCTTTTAATTCGTTGTGAGCTTTTCTGGCTATCTTAGTATGATTATTCCCTCCTTTGTTCTTTGGTATGAATATTCTCTCCTTCGTTCATAATGTTGTGCAGTCTGCTCTTCGATTCTCTTTTGTTTGTATGTATATAAACACAGACACACTCATCATAGGTATGCATATGGTTGCTTTTGTTTCTTGTACATAGTTCATCAGCTGTACTACATATCTATATGAATCATATATTCACATTCTTGAACTGTAGTTTCTCCAATCTTCGAACTCTTACTGGTTGGTCACATACTCACCTGACATCTTTTTTTTTTTCTTCTGCAGGATGTTCTATGGACCAAGTGGACCATACGCTCTGTTTGCAGGGAAAGATGCAAGCAGAGCTTTGGCGAAGATGTCGTTTGAGGAAAACGACTTGACAGGAGACATCTCGGGTCTCGGTCCATTTGAGCTAGAGGCGTTGCAAGACTGGGAGTACAAGTTCATGAGCAAGTATGTCAAAGTCGGGACCATTCGGAAGAATGTTGGAGAAGGTAAAGAAAGTTGTGAAACAAAAGCTGACTCGGAGGAAGGTCCTTCTACAAACACTGGAGAAGAAGCTCCTCCGGTTACCCGTGATGAAACTTCTAGAAGCGTAGACGAGAAAACCGCCGAAACCACGGAAAAGAAGGATGTTGCAAAGGGTGATGCTGCAAAGGAGGAGTAAGTCAATGCAATCGGAGGCAAACTATTTACTTGACAAATTAGTGAGATTTTCAGGGTTTAAGTATGAGTCGTATATAGCTCAATAAATAATGGTGGACTTTGTGTGTACCTTTTGGATCTTATGATTACATCTATTTCTGGTTAATGGAAGCTTCAAATTATACATTATTTCTACAGTTAAGTGCTTTCGTAAGCATGGGCATTACGATGCTATGATCATTTACCTGACTAACATCTCATCCATCACATCAGGTAGCTTATCGTACTGATTCAAACCCATGTACAAAGTTATCATATCGTTAAAGGGTTTACAAGTTTGAGATGTACATTTTCCTCGAGTCCCCGAATATTATGATTTTAATTCAAAGAGAAATAGATTTTATGATTTATACACTATAGTTTATAGATTGGAAAGATTTTATTTGAACGGAAAAAATAATATCTGTTTAGCATAAGCTTTGTATTTAGTTTTCTCAGTTCAAGAGTGTTATGAAGAGTGTCTTAAGTCCTCTGTTTTTTGAAACTCTGTTTCTTGAGCTTCTCTGTTTTTCTCTTGCTATCTCGGATCTTGGTTTGTCGAGTCTTAGACCGGAGAAAGTTGACATCTTTTGGTTCATAAGACTTAACAACAGCAATTGGATCTTCTTCCATGGCTTCTTCAGCAACAAAACCACCACCACCTCTATGGTTACCATTCAATACAACCACACTTCCTTCTGCATCAACATCAACAATCACAGAATCTCCATCTTTAATCTCCCTTGAAAGCATCTTCTCCGCCATGCTATCTTCCAAAAGCCTCATAATTGCACGTCTAAGCGGCCTCGCACCGTAACTCGGGTCGAATCCTTCATCCACCACTCTCTCTTTAAACCCCTCAGTCACCTGAAGCTCAATCTTTTTGTCCTTCAGCCTCACCACCACTTCTTTAAGCATTATATCAGCAATCTCCTTGACTTCGAGCTTCGTCAACTGTTTGAAAACAATCACTTCATCTAACCTGTTCAAGAACTCTGGTCTGAAATACTGTTTTAGTTCCTCAGTCACTAAGCTCTTGATTCTCCTACCGCCTTTTTCGATCACGCTGCTTCCTACGTTTGAAGTCATGATCAAAAGCGTGTTCTTGAAATCGACGGTTCTTCCTTTGCTGTCGGTTAGTCTCCCGTCTTCTAGGATCTGAAGCATCATGTTGAAAACATCGGGATGGGCTTTTTCGATTTCATCGAAGAGGACAAGTGTGTAGGGCCTGCGTCGAACCGCCTCGGTTAATTGACCTCCTTCTTCGTATCCTATGTAACCAGGAGGTGCACCGATGAGCTTTGAAACCTCGTGTCGTTCCATGTACTCACTCATGTCGAGACGGATCATTGCTTCTTCTGAACCGAAATAGTAAGCAGCCAAGGCTTTGGCAAGCTCTGATTTCCCCACACCGGTTGGACCACAGAAGATGAAACTCGCGATCGGGCGTTTCGGGTTCTTGAGTCCAACACGTGCACGGCGGATGGCCCGGCTAATGGCTTTGATGGCTTCGTCTTGGCCAATGACTTTTGTGTGAAGGGTCTGCTCCATTTTGAGTAGACGGCTAGACTCATCAGACGAGGCTTTCTCTACCGGAATTCCCGTCCAGGTGGAGACAATGTGTTGGATGTCGGATTCAGTGACTGTAGGTCCTCCTTCCTCGTCAGCTTCAGTCTCGGTTTTGCTCACTTCTTTGCCTTTAGCTAAAACAGATGATATCTCAGCCCTAAGCTTTATTTCACGGTCACAATAAGAACCAGCCTGTCGAAGAAGAACTCAGGGAATTGTAAACACTAATCTTGGTTTATAGACAGTAAGAAAAACTCGAAGAAGATACCTTCTCAAAGTCTTGGCGTCGCACAGCTTTATTCTTCTTCTTGGTGATCTGTCTGAGTTGCTTTTCAAGCTCTCTAGCCTAAACAAAAAAATTTCCATTCTGAATCAGCTCAAATAGATATAAAAGACGATTCTTTGCTAATGCGAGAAACATGCAAATATGAACCTGAGCATGGCGTAGCCGAACCCGAGACCCAGCTTCATCAATCAAGTCAATTGCTTTGTCGGGAAGAAACCGATCACTGTTCATTCAAGAGAAGAAATTGGGTTGAGAAAACGCAGCAACTTGTCTAAGACATTGTCAAAATGTTCTGTGTCGGTGAAAGACTGAAAAGAAAAAGACAAAAACCTGATGTACTGGTGTGACAATTGCGCAGCAGCAACCAAGGCATCGTCGGTGTACCGGAGCTTGTGGTGGATCTCATATCGCTCACACAGACCGTGCAAGATCTGTATAGCTTCCTCTACAGTTGGTTCAGGTACCTTCACAGGCTGGAACCGTCTCTCCAATGCAGGATCTTTCTCAATGTGCTCCCTGTACTCATCAAATGTTGTTGCACCAATACATTACAACCGTAAAAACAAAGAAAAAGCCTTGAGTTTCCTGTTTTATTGATTTAGACATTTTGACATCATTAGACCAATACAAAAGAATGAGAAAATCTACCTGCAATTCACCTCTTGCAAGCGCTGGCTTTAAGATGTTAGCAGCATTAATTCCTCCTTTGGCGTGTCCTGCATCGATCAGCGTGTGCACTTCATCAATAAATAGAATTATGTCATCACTTTGTTTGATTTCTTCAATAAGATTCTTCATTATTTTCTCGAATTCTCCACAATATTGCGTTCCAGCCACTAGAAGAGCCACATCAAGGGCTATAACCTGAAACAAAACAAAAAAAAAAATTGTAAAGGTAATTACATAAAAACATATATATGCGCACTCTTCTCAGCATCTTTTAAAAACATCATAAATGATCAGATGGGAGACATTATATATTACCGTCTTCCCCTCAATAGTTTCAGGAGCATCACCACTGGCAATTATCTGTGCAATTCCTTCAGCTATTGCTGTCTTTCCAACTCCAGGTTCTCCAATAAGACAAGGGTTGTTCTTGCGTCTTCGAGCCAAGATCTGGACCACTCGTTCGATCTGCGCTTGCCTTCCAACAACCGGATCCAGTTTACCCTGCAACAAACAGAAAGTGAAAAACCAAGTTTTACCAAAAGCCTTCAATCAAGTATTAACATGAAACTTTCTTGAGATTTCTTCAAGATGAGTATTGAGAAAGCGATTTTTATTACCTCATCTGCCAGTTTTGTTAAGTTAGTCCCATACTCTTCTAGTGTTGGCAATTTTCTGTTGCTGCCACCAACGCTTGCTGTGTTTTTCCCAACCATACTGTGATAAACTCAGAATTGATGAATTTATCTGCGTCCGGATGTTACTAGGATCGATCAACACCTTCTCCAGGACAGAAGCTGCAACACCTTCCCCTTGAAGAAGAAGATTAAGCAGAAGATGCTCTGACCCAATGTAGTTATGCCCTAGAATTCAAAAATAACAAAAAGTTGCCAGATTGATAAGAAAACGTGTATCAGGCAATTAAAAGCTTATGTAGTAATACACAACATATAAGAAGCTCCAAGCCTAAATACTGACAAACAGAAACAGATCCTTACCTAGTTGTCTCTAGTGATAACTCGCTTTGCACAAGGAGTAATTAAATGTGGCGCAGCCTAACCGTAACGAAGTCCAAAGCTCGTTGATTCGGAGCCGAAAAAAGAACAAGCTTGAAGATCGTTGATTCGAAAGAATAGCCGAAATTCAAGAGAAAAAGAAGCTAGAAAGCTTTGTTTTCTCACAAACATAAGGGAGGCTTAAATAACAAAGGTGAAACGATGAAAACCCTAAACAAAACAAAAAAACAAAGGAAAAAGGAGTATCTCTCAACGAAACTTGAGGCCTAAGTAACTCTTGAAACCCAAAGAATAAAGGAAACCCCCTAGTAATTTTTTTTTTAAATACATTATATTAATTTCGTCCCAAACCGGGAATTGGAGGTGGTTTACAAACAAGATAATCGAGGCAAAATTTGAACCGGCTACAACTTAACCTAAAGAAGGTAAACGCCGACATTGATATTGAAAAAGAAACAGAGTAAACCCAGGGCACCGTCGACGAGTTCACCGGCGGTTACAAGGAGTGACTTTGCGGCTCACCGTCGCTTCCGTCGCTGCTTCCGAAACCCGCCACTACCCTTAATAATTTGATAAGATATAGAAGATGCGCTGTATCAAAATGATAGAATCGAGCAAAGGATTGTGATCAAAACTATAATGGTATGGTTATTAACAAACATGGTGATACATGTACATTAGAGTTTCCTAGCTGAAGAATATCCTTTCTTGGAACAGGAACGGTTTCTACTCTTGAGAGAAGATGATACAAGACTATACTTTTGATAGTTTGTCTGTCTCTGTTTTTTGATCGGAGTGTTTGCTCTGTTCTTGATATTGAGATATTTTGTATTTGTAAAGTTTAATGCTGGTTTAGATAATAAGAGACGACATTAAAAAAAAAAAAAAAAAAGAACAAAAGAAACAGGGAGGCATGTTTTCTAAAAATTCAAGGTAATATTTAAATTAGAAAAAAAAATAACAAAAAAACTAGGGAAAAAAAATACACTTAACTAGAATATGAAAATCCAAAACATAATTAAAAATAGGAAAAGCGGAAAAGAAAATTACATGTAATCGAGTTACATCATCAAACCACATCACTTAAATAATATGGCATATTGATAACAATGAATTTGCCCTGTAAATAATCCCAATAGAGTTTCAGAACATTGTCTTCTTCGAAATCTAATGAATATTTCATAGTACTCCAACCAACCCGAAAATAAAATTTAGTGTTATCAATACATCTCAGGTTAACTGTGTATAAATCGTTTTCAACCAAATTGTGAACTTCCACCTCGATACCGTTTTGCAAATTCTCATATGTAACGCCATTCATCTTTGTGAGGACAGACATTACTTGTGCTTTCGGTAATACCACATTACCAACAACATCACTCTTTGATAGCTTTTTTGATATGATCATAGCCGGGTCGAGTCGAAAGTTAGTAAAATAATCCATCTTGCTAATTTTTTTAACAGAATATGCTTTTGAAAGTAGAATAATACTTATAAATTTCTCCATCTTCTTATATATAGGAAGCTTAACCTAAAAAGAAAGAAAAAATTCCAAAAAAGAAAAAAGGGAAATGGGAAACAATTGGAACTCTTCCGTTAACATTAATAGAAATTGTCTAAATCTTTAGTTTTTCTTTAGTACTCAAGGAATTGAAGAAATGAGAAAGAAACTAAATTAATAATAATCTAGATTCAGCCCATTGGACCACTAAATATTCAAAATTACATTATTTTCTACAGTAAACAAATTCATATTTATTTTATTTTATCAAAATTACATTATTTTTTCCGTTGTGTATATGTACTCCGATAATTATCGTCAGGAGTTTCAAATTCAAATATTCGGAATTTGAAAGTTTCCGCCTTTCTCTCTCTCTCTCTCTCTCGAAGGGGAAGCTAATGGGCGTGAAGTATCTTTGGGATGTATTGGAGCCTTGCAAGAAGACTTACCCACTCGATCATCTTCAGTGAGTTTGTTACTTCGTCTCAATTTCACTTCTCTTTAAAGTCTGGGTTTTTAAGAAAGTCGTGACGAGATCTCCGGTTGTATTGCTGCAGAAACAAAAGGGTATGCGTGGATCTCTCTTGTTGGATGGTGGAATTGCATAAAGTTAACCAATCGTATTGCGCCACTAAAGAAAAGGTTTATCTCCGGGGACTCTTTCATCGCCTCCGAGCCCTAATTGCCCTAAACTGCTCCGTCATTTTAGTCTCAGGTAATCTGTTTTGCCATCAATTTGTGTCATTTCGCTGCTGGCTCTGTTGTTTTGTATTGTTGAGTAATGGTTGTAGCACAAGCATAAGTCACTTCTGAGTTATCGGATGCTTTGCTTTAAAGAATTGTTGCTTCTGAGCATATATAACTTGACTTACTGATATGTGCCTCGTAATTGTAGATGGTTCAATTCCTGGGATCAAAGTACCAACTTACAGGCGTCGATTAAAATCAAGATTCGAGGTACAATGATGCCAAATTAGTGCTTTTATCCTTGCATATGATGCCTAGTTCTCCGATTTAATGCTTTATTGGTTCAGCCAGGTCGCTGACGATGGCGTTGAGCCTGGAAAAGAGACTTCACTCAAAAGAAATATGGGGTCCGAGTTCTCGTGTATGATAAAAGAGGCGAAAGTGATTGCTTCAACACTGGGGATACTTTGTTTAGACGGGTAATTCTTTCAAAAGTGAAAAACTTTACTGACTATGAGACTTTGGTTTGAGTGTTTTGCTTTACTTATGCCAAGTTTGCAACTCTAAAATCATATTGATAGACAGATTCTCTTCTCTTTCAAATGCAGGGTTGAGGAAGCTGAGGCACAATGTGCTCTGTTAAACTTGGAATCCTTATGTGTAAGAAAAATTTCGCAGCTTTAGTTAGTTTCTTGTTCGTCATGCTCTTAACTCAATATCAATAATAAATTATGGTTTTCATGATCATCGATAGGACGCCTGTTTTAGCTCTGATTCAGATATTTTCCTTTTTGGCGCAAAGACTGTGTACAGAGAGATATGCCTTGGTGAGTGTAAGGAGACTCTTTAGCAGTCTTGGTGTTTCTTTTTTCATCCGATATTGTTAGTGGTATTCAATATGGCCTAATAATCTGCCAATGAACTAGGTGAGGGAGGTTACGTTGTTTGCTATGAGATGGAAGACATCAAGAACAAACTTGGGCTTGGACGGAACTCATTGGTAACTGAACGAGTCTCTTTTAGTCATTAGCTTTACATACTTAACCCTGAACTTTCATTTTCACGACGCTGCACCGTGTTATTATAAGATCGGCAAAAGCATGACTGATGAATTCAGACTTGCAAAAGGTGGCCTTTGGTATTTTGACCTACAATGTTTTCTCGATAAACTCATGTGATGTAGATGCTATGTATATGTATGGTTCCCCTGCAACATTGTAGTTTTATGGGATCAATTCCTTTTAGTTGCATTAGAAGACGAGAAAAACGGCTACTGATTGTTGTCTATAATTTCGATACATCATAACATTTTTACCTACTCTTAAGGTGTTTGCTATGTTTCATCATTTTACAAGGTCACTTATACTGTTATACAATAATTTCTTCGGTGTGGTTCTAGATAGCTCTGGCGCTTCTGCTTGGCAGTGACTACTCTCAGGGAGTTCGTGGTATTCGTCCGGTGTGTTGATAACTGAAGCTCTTAAACCATTATCTAGTTTGCATATTATATAAAGAGTTGAGTTTTTAACAGACTTATGGTTGAGTTTCTTCTGTAAACAGGAGAAAGCTTGCGAGATTGTTAGGTCTGTTGGAGAAAACGTTATCCTTGAAAAAGTTTCATCAGAAGGACTTTCCTTTGTGAAGAAGCCGAGAAATTCAAAGAAGCAAGTTAGGCCTCCTGTGTGCAGTAAGAAGGGGACCTTACCCTTGGTGGTTATAAATGGTATTTGAAGCAACAACTTCTTCTTGTGTTTTGTGATCTGACATGCTTTGCTTATGCAGTTAGTTGATATTGGTGTGTTTCCAAGAAAATGTTTTTCTCATAGAAGCTCTTTCCGTAATCGTAAGTTGGTTTTAGGAAATAATCATGAGATCAAAGAGGTGATTGATGCATTCATGAATCCCAAGTGCCACCCAGCAGACTCTAATACAGTTTCCAGGTTAATCCTTCTTTACATTTCTTTTGTTGTCAGTTCTGTAATGATAGTTCTGCTCCTAAATATACCTATGCACGTGCATATGCCCATCTTTTGTAGCAATCATCTGCCACAACCTGAATTAAGTCCTTGTTTTGAGTCTCTACATGTAAAGGTTCTAACTATTAGTGTTGTGTTAAACTGATAATTCAAAACAAACAAGAGAGCAAAAAGGAAATTGAAGATGGAACAAAATGCTTATAACAGGAATCACTGTTAACTCTGGAGATTAGTGAACTTGAAAAATGTTGAATTTCTATTCAGATTTGAATGAAGGAAGTGATATAAATTTAAATTCTGGTTTTGCAGGGCTCTGGGTGAATTCTCTTTCCAGCGCACCAAGCTTCAGGAGATATGCCATCAGTTCTTTGAGTGGCCCCCTGAGAAAACAGGTATTACTTTGAATTTTATATGTATTTCTATTACTTGTAGTTGCATTTGCAGACATTGTTCAGAGACAATTGTGGAACCTAAGTTCTTCTTTCTCTCTATCTTTCTTTTAGATGAATACATACTTCCTAAAATTGCTGAAAGAAATCTGAGAAGGTTCGCTATTCTGCAATCAAGATCAATTGAGGTTGGCGTTAACCTTCCTCTCCACAAGCACAAGGTACCTTTCTTTCTCTCACTGCAAGTTATTTGCTATAGATTTTAGTTCCCCAGAATCATGTCTCGGGCTCTGGCTATTGAGTTCAGGAACCACATGTAGTCAAGCAACTGTACATAACAACATATCGGGTTTTACGTTAGAATTTCTACATGACAATAATTCACTAGACTCGGTACATACAAGTTTACGGATTGGTAAGGGAAGTTGTTTTGATTCAGAGATAAAAATTTGTTATCTCAAAAGTTCGTCTTGGTTCTAGCGTATTTTTTCCGGAGATATTGGTAAATATGAACTATTGGTTTCGTTTTGAGTATAGAGAAAATTAGCAGCTTAAAGTTAACTGGCTTTCCCTTACATCATTCATTTGGAACTTAAACAAGAACTTGTCTTAACTCTTGCCAGAAACAAAAAAAAAAAAAAAAAAAAAAAAAAATTCTTCTGCAGCCGCAGGTGCCAGAGAAGTCCCCGGTATCTGAAATCATAAAGACTCGTAAAGTACAAGGACGAGAATGTTTTGAAGTCTCATGGAATGACCTAGAAGGGCTAGAGACGTCCATTGTTCCTGCAGATCTTGTAGAAAGGTAATGATAATGATTATAATCTGAGACATTCACTATCATTTACTCAAAGCTGGGAATAAAGTTGACTAGAGATCTGAACATTTAGTTCAAGTGGTTGACATTGATCAAACCTGTGTTGTTTCGCCTTTAATGCCAAAAACTTAAAATTCAGGATGAATCAGTGAACTGCCAAACTGGTTACTACAAATGCGCCAGTTCAGCTATTTAGGTTGGCTTGGCTATAGAAACTTAATAGATCTACTTATGCAGCCAAATGCTACTATTTATCTGTAGACCACCACATAACTGGTTGGTTGGTTTACATTGAATAACTGGTCCTACAATTGGTTTTGCCTATTTCAGGGCTTGTCCTGAGAAGATCATAGAGTTTAAGGAGAAAATGGAAGCAAAAAAGAAGAAGCCGAAGCCAAAACAAAAACAACCTAAATCGATACAGAAAGAAACAAGTTCACCGACCAAATCTTCTTCTCTTATCGAACTCAGCCTCAAACTCCAGCACATTGTTCTCAATTCAACCTCTGTAGTAGCTACAAGCACCATAGAAGAAGCAGAGCAAGAGAAAGAACAGCAAAACCCCAAGAAACATAATTACTTGTGTCTAATCGATTCTCCTGCTAAAGAAAATTCTAATAGTGATTGGTCGACCATGGATAGATTCGGTGTTGGCCCGAGTTCTTGTTCATTGTATCCGGAAACAGAAGTCATTGATCTGATAAGCCCTTGTCCTGAAGCTCGTTCACGGAGTATGTCAAGAAGTTATCAAGAGCAGAAGAGCCATGATCAAAAACTTGAGACTGTGATTGAGCTGAGTGATTCAGAGACAGATGATGAAGAACATTGCAGAAAAAGCCGAGAGCTTAGGATGTTTCTTGAAAATATTAGGAAAGATATTATCCTCTGAACAAAAAGAGGACGATGATCATTTACGATAACTATGCAATGTACGAATAGTTCCATTCCATATAATGTTACGAACTCTTTTATCTTAATTTTTGGATGTCTTGGAGGATAACCATGAACCTTGTAGCACTTATCAACCGTATGTCCAATACGAGAGCAATGAGAACATTTTGGTTTTTGAAAACCTCCTTGTGCAAACTAGATAGAATTATGTTCGGAAACAACAGCCTGAGATTGAAAATTTGAAGGATTAGGCAGAGATCTTGATGCAGATCCAACAACTCTCTGACTTTCATCTTGATCTAACATGTTGTAAATCTCATTCAATCCAGATGTTGGTTTCATGTAAAGAATCTGACCCCGGATGTTGTTGAAGTTATCATTCAATCCCATAAGAAACTGAATAATACAGCTTGTTTCAGCTTTCTCAAGTAGTTCCTTAACTTGATCACAATCACATATTGCCTAAACAAATACTAGCAATAAATTAGAAAAAGACAAAATAGAAAACACAAAGTTATCTATAACTAACACACATCGTTTGAGTGAAAATCAGATTATGATAGAGCGGTATCATTAGTACTAGTATAACAAAACAGAAATGTCGTTGATAATTATCGTTAATCATTGTCACAGACTCACAAAAACATCATTTAAAATGAAAGACCCGTGTTAATGTATTAGTGATGACTGATGACGCTGTATGTAATCCAGATTTAGATAGTAGTACACAACAACAAAGAATGAATAGAAATTACAAGAAAAAAAACATGATTGGACCACGACTTTTAATACAAAGTTGACTCAATTACTTTGCGCAACGTGGAATATATATACCACTTACATACCCATAAATTTAAGCAACCCGGAGTATTTAACCAAGTTATATTGTCACTGTTTAACAGAAAGGTTCTGTTTCTTAATTAAGCTTTCCTTGATCGATACCTCTTGGTGAACAAGAGAAAAAGAAGTATAAACTTGTAATATCACAATTTGATATTTGGTCAATTTATATCCGCAAATGGAGGCAAATGGTTGACTCCAAACAATACTTGTTTTATCTCCTCGATAACGATTTTTTTTTATATGTCGTTAAATGATTTTAGTTAACAAATTCAAAAAAAAGACATACGTAACTATGGTAGTGAATAGTGTAATGGATTAAAATACGGTCGACAAACAGAACGAACAAAAAAAGCGCACATGTGTTACTAATTAACTAAAAAGTCATGGCAGAGAAAACGATATTGGAATCTTGAATTAAGACAATAAATTATATACACATTTTCTAATAGTAAATGTCATCTCAATAATTAATCCGCAGCTAACATCATCCCAGTGTCGGTTGCTAAGGTGTTTTGCTCAGTGGAGGCATCATTTGTATAATATCAATATATAAAGGAGGGATTCTAAAAATTATTTCATGTTTTTAATTTTTTTTGTATTTGTAAATGATACAAAAAAAATAACAATAACGTGTTTAGATTATCTTCCTAAACTTTATAAACGGATTAAACCTAGTTAAGTGTCTTTTTCCACACAAAAAAAAACTGTATCTTTGAAAATAACAATGGTTTTGTTTTATTTTGTGATATTTTCTAATTTATATTATCATTTTCCACCAAAAATAAAGAACCGTATAATTGCCATAGTAGTACATCATTTCAGTGTTTTTATTTTTCATTTTGTAGAACTTGTGTATAATAAGGCGATAACTAAATATATATTACGATGTCTAAGAAAATTAAATGTAATATCTTTATAGGCTAATCACGAATGTTGTTACTGAAAAAATAAAAGTCTCTTAAGTAAATGTTAAAACAATGGTTTATTTTTTGATCAATAACATGTACCTTATCGGATTTGAAAATGATAACATTAATATAAATTATTAAATTATTTGTTGTCAAACCAATAATTTTGATTAATTTAATAACTTTTTAGATAATTCAAACAAAAGCCTTTTCACCAATACTATATCTGTTTGTAGTTCATATTTTACAAGAGTTTTACTTGAGGAAGGCAAGTATGTGTTAGGTAAAGATTGCAAAAGTCTTCTTGAACTCTATTCTTAGAAAAATAAATAACTTTGAACAGTTGAATTAGAATATTTCTATTCATAACTAATAAGAATAATTCACATGCCAATTATTTATTTTGAAATTTATTTAAGACATGGTTATGGTAGATTGCTGAAAATGTAATGCATTTTTAACAAATTGATAGACACTAGTTGCTATTAGTTTAATTGGAAATATACAAATGACATAGCTTAGAATTTACATGATCGAATGGTGCTAAAAAAATAACCCTACTAATATACTATATATTATGGTTTTGGGTACAGGGAAATGTACGGATTTCGGTTCAAAACTTTTTTGTACGTATTCCGATAACCATATATGATCTATTGTATATTTAATCTAATAGATAAAAAACAATCAGTAATAAAACATTAAAACAAAAAAAAAGTAGTAAGAAACTATCTCGCCAACTAGTTACCGACTAATTGTTTAGTCGCTAATCAACAATCCTACTGATTGATAGATACTAATTGTTTAGTCGCTAATTTTCTTGATATTTATCGGGTTAGTTATCCTCGGGCTGTTATAATATTTCTTAGGTTCATTATTTTCTAATGATCTTAATTTTATGAACGGTGATTAGATAGTGACATATAAGGATGAGAATATCTAGAACCAGACATTTTCTTCGACATTCACCAAATGCAAAACATATATTGAACACTTCATCAGAACATCAAGTTAGTTTTATATATTAAATATGAATTTATATTTTATTAATTGCTAAAAAACTTTTGGAATCTAAAATTGGTAAATTTTATGATTTCTATTGATGCACAGCCGAAGAAGATTCAGATAACATCAAACATATACACGATGAGAATCAGAAAAACAAAAAAATGTATGAGAGTGTTAGAAAAATCAACAGCTTCTTAAATGCCTAGATTTTCATAGTAATAGCCATATAAACATTTGTATGATTTTGCCGATTAGTTTTTAATTTCTCTACGTTTGTCCCTAGAATTTTTCATTGTTCAACATATTTCTTATTTCTTTTTTCCTCATTATTTGAGTTTTGGATGATTTTATTAATTTGTGTTTTCTTTTGAAACTGAGACGTGTAACACAGTTAACATAATTACTTATGTTTTTTCATATCGTTAATGTTTGTTTTTTTATATTGTAAATGTGTTTCTTCTATAATTCACGTTCATTTAAAACAAAAAAATAATGTATGTAGTATGGGGGTTAATTTATTACTTTGTGTTACTAAATCTTAACATAAATGTACTTTCTGAGTTTTTATTTTTGTGTTTTCTTTCTAATTTTCATTTGAACTTATATTTTTATTTTATTTGTTTTTCTTGCAAACAGATGAAAAATGTGGGAGTCTCTTATTTTTCACTTGATTTCATCTTTCAAGTTTGAACGAGACCAACACGAAAGATAAGGTTAGGAGAAGATTAATACAAATGTCTAGCATGTGACAAGTTAATGCCTTGCACACGAGAGAAGATAAATTTAGAAAAATCATTATGTTTCATTTAAGTTTATAATAGTTATTCCTTTGCGTATGTTTTTAGGAATGTTTCTAAAAGAATTATGTTTTTATTTTAAAATATGTAGCTCGTGAGAGGAGATTCATTCAGATCAATAATAATAAGTGTTTACAACAAAAACTTTACTTAAATAAATTATGTTCTTCTGAAAACAATTTAGTATTCTTCTTTCTCTACCACAAACTCCAACAGAAGTCGTAAATATAATTTAACACATGAACAATAGACATTAAACTTTAGATCAGTAATTTAGCTTATGTTTTTATTTTCAATTGCAAATCACAAAACAACTTTTTTATATTATTTTTCATATTGAACTCCCATTCTATGACAGATTAGAAAAAACAAATTATATCTAAACATCAAAATAATTATGTCTCCTATGACAAAAATTAAATATACAAAAAATAATATCTAAACACAAAAATAAACACAAATTGTATTACAAAATTTAATAAAAAAAAAAAAAAATTCTCGTGCGGACGTACGGGTTAAAATCTAGTGTTAGCATTAAAATCAGACCGCCCATTAGTTTCATGAGTAACAATTTGAGGAAAAAGAAAGAAAATTCAAAGGTTAATCAAGTGAATTAACCAAATGCAAACATTATTTTTTCTCACAGAAAATAAATTTAATTGTAAGCAAATAAATAACCTCACCTGCCACCACTATATTATTGTGGCAGTTTTATTAAGTTATCCCTAAGATAATTTGAAAAGGCAAGCAAAACAAAAGACAAATTTATAAATGTCTGATTTTCCAGAAACAATAGTTTTTATTAAGAAATAGTATTAATTTACTTAGTTAAATGCATTGTCGTATTGAAATTATGACACTGAAATTCAAAGGGTTTGGCTCCACCTAAATTAATAAAAGATTTGGTGCAGTGTTTCAAATGCGAGATATCATCTACAAAATATGTCTTTTCGTGTTGAACAAGCCCTCTTTCATATGAATAGTTCTACATAATTAAGAATTAGATTACTCTATTTTTGTTGTTAATCTTATTTTATTGTATTAAAAATAAAACGTCCTTTCAAAACTGCCTATATATTTTTCCCCTTTCGAACCACGTATCTATGTCAAAGATTGTCATCTCCAATCTACATTTATTTTTATATACTTCCTTTCAGTATCATATACGTATATATCTATATATACATATATTCAATTTAAATAAATCAACGAAAAAAAATGGTGTTTAAGTCAGAAAAATCAAACCAAAAATTGAAATCCAAGGGGAAGCAAAGGAAAGGATTATGGTCACCGGAAGAAGATGAGAAGCTTAGGAGTCATGTGCTCAAATATGGCCATGGATGCTGGAGTACTATTCCTATTCAAGCTGGTAACTTTTTAAATTAATATCCCAATATTATATTTTTCTTTTCGAAAAGCAACATTATGATTCATTTTATTATTTTATTACTTCAGTAAAAATAGATAGGTTCTTTCGATATTGTCTTCATTAATCGAAATAATATTTCAACTAGACGTTCGTGCGTATTTATATATATATATATATATATATATATCACTTTTTGAAAATGAGTTTGGAATTTGACAAGGACTTAGTTAAACTAAATAATTTATTGGCTTTACACAATATAGGATTGCAGCGGAATGGGAAGAGTTGTAGATTAAGGTGGGTTAACTATTTAAGACCTGGGCTTAAGAAGGGTTTATTCACTAAAGAAGAGGAAGCTACACTTCTCTCACTCCATTCCATCTTGGGTAACAAGTAAGTCATTTTGATTTTTAAATGAGTTGAATCTTTCAAAATTAAGAACTATAGACCATTTCGTTTTTGTTTTGACCATTAAGAGTTTAAGTTTTAGGATTTCTGATTTATGGTTTCGTTTCTTGGACCTTAAACTTTAATTTTTTGGGGTTTAGGTTAAGGTTAGAAGTTGGAGTGTAAGGTTTAAATTTAGTTTATTTGTTATTTTAAAAAGATTATAGACTATTTTATTAATTTTGATATAATTATTTTTCATGATCTTTCCTATTAAAATTGTATATAATATTTTTGTTGCTTGTTTTTACAAGATGGTCTCAGATATCGAAATATTTACCTGGAAGAACCGATAACGAGATCAAAAACTATTGGCATTCTTATCTAAAGAAGAGTGTAACTTCGACACAACATGAAACCACAAGACCTCAAACACATTCAATCACAGACTCACTTAAGGCCACGGAAAGTACAACGGGGAGATCATCTTCGTTTATCAATGTCGGAGAATCATTTAATGCTCAAGTATCAAGCTTTTCGCCAAGTCTTGTGTTCTCCGAATGGTTAGATCACAGTTTGGTTTTGGATCAGTCACCTCATAAATGTAGTTATGCTCAAGACCTTATTGGACCGGAAGAGAGTGGATTCATTGGAACATGTGACCCGCGTTTTTATGAAAACAACAACTCTTTGGATGATTTCGTACCAAATTCAGATTTTTTGTTGGAAAATGAGATATCCGAGATTGAGTTCTGTAATTCCTTTTCAGACAGTTTTTTTGTTTGACGGTCACATCAATGAACAACGGTCAATGTAAATGTGAAGAGACAATGTTCGACCAGAGAAGAGGTTTGTGTTTAATTAATGTAAAGAGAATAAAAAGAGTACATACTTTTTTAATTAGGCTTCATTTTAATACTTCAAGAATCATTTTATACTTTTATTACTTTCTGATTTGATGTATATGCAAGTATTTGAGATATTCTACTAAGTTCAATAAAGTATTTTCTACATAACTAATAGGTTTAACCACTCAGATCAAACCGGCGTTAAGTTGGACGAATAGGTTTAACCGGTTTTTGTTTAAGGTAACAAAAATCAGGCTAATATATAAAACGAGATCTAAAATTGGGATGAAAAATTCCAGCAAAAAAGTGAACAAAATCGGTGCATTAAAACATTAAAATCGAAAAATCTCCATAAATAAAGGGGGGTAATATCAGAATTCAGCTCTATCCAGAAACATAAACTAACATCAAAAACCCCTTACATTCCAGTGAAAGCCTTCTTTCCGAAAGCAGAAGCACCAGCCGGTATCACCTTCAACACATTGAACCTCACAGTCTTCGACAAAGGCCTGAGATTACCAATATGAAAAGAAGAAAAAAAGAGATCAAATCAACTGCACAAAAACTCAGAATCAATAGAGACATTGTTGTTGATCTGAATCGAATCATAACCTGCACTGGCCGATGATGACATGGTCTCCTTCCTTGACACGGAAGCATGGTGAGACATGAGCAGGAATGTTCGAATGCCTCTTTTCATACCTGAGAAGGTAAGGATAATACTTTTTAAACATCGATGTAAAAGTCATATCGACGAGGTAAATGTATAATTAGTATGTAAGTATGTATTACCTCTGATACTTCTTCACAAAGTGGAGGTAATTCCTTCGCACGATAATGGTCCTCTGCATTTTGGCACTGTGGCAAGTACCAGCTAAGATACGACCTCTAACCGAAACAGTTCCAGTGAAGGGGCATTTCCTGTCAATGTAAGATCCTGTTCCATAGGAAACAAACACAATCGCCTCAGAATCTGACTTGAAGATACACGGAGAGAATAATACAGGTTTCTAAGAGAGGTTTTTAATTATTACTTCATACTTTATCTCCTGATTCCAGTAGTTAGATCCCATGTTCGAATCAGTTCCCGTAATAAAAATTTATTATATAGTGAAAAGAGAGCAGACAGTTCGAAATTCTGGAAAACAAAACAGTAACACAGATCCAATTAAGATGGCGAGTCAAGACTCTAGAGATTCCTATGGTTTTGTTGCTCACTAAATCAAAGCTTAAGGCTTTCAAGGCCATGGATCAATCAACTATATGAAACCATAATCTATAGTTCCACCTAGAATAACTAGCAACGAGAAATGAGATAAAAAAAAAAAACCTTCAATAGCTTCGCGGGGAGTCTTAAAGCCCAAACCAATGTTCTTCCAGAATCGATTTCCACCCTTTCCCGGTCTCTTTCCCTTTCCGGATTTCTTCGAGCTGATAAACAGAAACAAACGAACCATATAAACAACTTGGAACTTGAATAGCATTAAATCACAGATAGAAATCGAATCGCAGGTTACCTAAGGAAGACCTTGGGTTGCTTTAGAAAAGCTTTCTCAGTCTGAAAATCGGCAACAAACAAAAGAAAGAAAATGAGAATCACTAAGTGGTTATTTATCCGATAGATCGAAAGGAGCATACTGTAGAAGGAATACGATCAAGTCACCTGTTCCGCCATGGCTGCTGATCTGCTCTCGCGTTAGAGCTTGAGGTTAAAGATGTAGGAGACGATAGAGCGGCAGCGACGGCTTAAGCTTCGAGAAAGAAAAAACCCTAATTTGCAAGACCTGATTATATAATAAGAAATTTCCTGCGACACCACACTTTATTGGGCCCTTATACTTGGGCCTTAATATTTCGACCTAAGAATAGGAAACCTCATAAGCTGAAAGTTTTTTTGGGTTTCGGAATAATATAATAAAATTTTATCAACAAAATTACTTACGTTCTAATTTGTTTTTTTACAACTCGGGTGATCCGGTTCAACGGACAACATGAATTCCGAACCAGGTTGATGGACGTTTATCCCTAGCTGGTTATCGAATCAACGGGTCATGAGATCCGACTAATCATGGACCCCGGAAAGCCATGTGAAAACTCATGTGGCCAGCGGAAGTCGAACTCGCTGGCCACGTAGGTTTTTACATGGGAGTCGAATCTCACACTTGTGAGTTACCACGGGAGACCATCGTTGATTTAATTTGTTTTGTTTGTTTAACTAAGTTAGGATTTTAACTCAGTTTTTTACATCTTCAATTAGTCCACTGGTTCTATTATGATCACTTGGGCCGTGAGTCCATGACAGTTAAGAGAAAGAAACAAAAAAAAAAAGAAATAATTAGGAGTTTTATTACATGTAGAACGTTCAGAAAAAGCCTTTCAAAGAAAAGCTATTATACAATTACAAATGATGAATTGAGCAAAAACTGAAAACACATAACACCAAACATAACAAGACGTCACATTATGGCCATGTAACTTAGTATATGTTGCCAAAGTAAACCAACATTAACCACCTAACCCACAAATGAAAACCATTAAAGCAACATCAAAATTCATTTCTCCATATAAATTAGAAGCATCCAAATAGCTTTGTTGGGGCAGTTCCTGTGGCGCGGTACTTTGCAGCCATCTCCTCGGCCTTGAGAACATCTTCCCCGCGTTTAGTTTCGGTCATCGCTCTCTTCTCTTCAGCTTCTTTGTGGATTTGAGCTATTGTATTCTTCATTTGCTCTGCGTACTCGGCTTTCTTCTTGATTAGTTGCTCCTGTTATATATCATTCGGATTTTCAGAGGTCAAATTAGAAAAAATCTAAAAAAGTGGCAGCATTTTGTACCATGAACTTAGATTAACACCCTAATTGATGGTAACGTGTTTGAGTGTTCCTGTTCTGGTCTTCTGAGTTTGGCTTTTGAATTCTGCAATGGTTGCCCGAGGTAATGATTTTTAAATCGGTATATTTTTTTATTGTGTAACACGTATATCGTTTTCGTACTTGTGTTTTATGCCTGTTAGTTATAAAGATATCAGGACGGTACGCGGATTTGTTCATCCTACCTTTCGTGCTGCATGTCGTTCCCTGTGTTTGGTTGCTCTTGGTGATGGAAGCGAGCTCTTGGTTTTTGGTATGTTTATGAACGTCTTGAATTAATATTAATAAATGTGCTATATTTGAGAGTGCTATGTTTGGTAACTAAAGTGTAAGCATGCAAACTTTTGCAAACATATCAATGAGATCGTGTTCCTTGAAATGACTGTGTAGTTTTTGATCTCATTGATCTAAAATTATAAATCGCTATTCGTTGAGTTTGGACACTATTCCCTCAATTGTAGAATTTTATTATTTAGATCAAAATCGAATTTTGAACTCTTTAAGTTTGGTAGTGTTTGATTTAAAAAATGTTACAAGTTTTCCGTCTTCGGTCTAAAAGTGTCTCATGGAATTTGGAGATAATATTAATAACGGATTTATTTTCTGTAATTGTTGCACTTAGTGTTCTATTATTTTGGGCTAATTTCATTCCTGCATTTTAGTTACCATTGATTCACGGAATAGATAACCATTAAAATTCTATTTATGACAATATTACAATGAAAACGGCTAATTAAAAAAAAAAAATGCGGATCTATATGATTTTCTTCTTGGTACTTATATTTAAAATCTATTCGTATATTATGTCGGGATTATATCGAGTAATATAAAGGAATATGAATGATATTTGGTGTGATTAAAATATACTTTTTAACAAATTAGATAACAACCAGTAATATATAATCAAACCGGTTGGCCATAACGACGAATGAGGTTTTATTATATATTTTACGATAAATGTAAAATTTGCATATCTAAAAATATTACCTTAAATCAAATTTAGTTAGCCATATCGACGAATGAGGTTAATAAAGTATCTAAAATTACTTAAAACGCAGTAGATATTCTGATTATATATATATTTTAAGATAAATGTAAATTTAGCATATCTAAAAATATTAGTTCAAATCAAATTTGATGATAAAGGCAAATTTTGCATATTTAAATAGATTAGATTGAATCCAAATTTTTTTTTCATTAAAGTTATATGTTTTACAAATCACGTACGGTTGCAGAAAGATGATTTATTTAGTAACCGTTATATAACCTCGTAATTACATAAAACGAGAACACTACAAACACTACAAATAATAAATTCAAGCAATGAAAACATATGAAAATTTATTTAAAAATCGTAGTGGCTTATACTCAAGAATATCTTAACAGTATCAAAGTCTCTGGTAGCACTGATACTTCAGACACAAGCAAGATCCATGATATGGTTTATACTCAAGAATATCTTAACAGTATCAAAGTCTCTGGTTTGCCTAATCACAGTCTAAAATTAAAGATTTATGCTCCTATCATGTTGCTTAGGAACATTGATCTTAGAGGTGGTATATGCAATGGTACAAGATTGATTATTACTCAATTAGCAAAACATGTGATCGAGGCTAAGCTTATCAGTGGCGATAAAGTCGGAAAGAGAGTTCCGATACCTAGGATGTTTGTTTCACCGCTAGAAGCAAGGTTTCTCTTTAGAATGCCGCATATGCAGTTTCCTATTGCTATTGCATTTGCTATGACTATAAATAAAAGTCAGGGTCAGACTCTACAAAAGGATGGATTGTATTTACTGAGGCCGGTGTTTTCACATGGCCAGCTCTACGTCGCCGTTTCTTGGGTTACGCCAAGACAAGGTATGAGGATTTTAATTACTGATCCAAAGGGGATACCACAGCAAAAGACACTAAACGTTGTTTACAAATATGTGTTTGAAAACATATATAAGAACTCGCGTTTGTCTTAGTTTTTTAAAGGTATGTGGAATACATACAATTATTTAGTGTTACCTTTTGGGTTTTAATGTTGAACGGTGTTAATTTGGTTCCAATTTTTCTATGATTTTCAGTTACTCATAATGTTCTCTTCGAATGTTTAAGTTTATCAAATGAAACCGAGCTCTTTAAGCATCAAGATTGAGAGTTCTTAATTGAAGATATCGTGTCATTGGATTCTTTTCCGTGTACCTCTGTTTCAGTATAAAAGTACCTTATTGAATAAAATATGACATTTATTATCTATCAAAAATAAAACAGAGAAATGAAATAAGAGATAATTAAGTAAAATCAATCCAATTTACGAATGATTGGAACCTCTTTAATATTGGAATCAAACACGGCCATAAGACTAGGTAACTCAGATATTGGAGAAACTCAAATTTATACTGAAAAAAACAAGGGTTATGTGGTCCTTTGTTTCCGGTGATAAAAAAAAAGAATTGCGTTTTTAAAACTCTTGCGCGGACAAACCACCTAGTTAACAATAATAATGCGGTAAATTACTGAAACTATATAAAGTAAATTTCGCCAACTATTTTATATTCCCCTTAAAGTATTATTTCTATTTCCTGATTGTGTATTAATCATGATCTAATTCCTTAATTACCTCGGTTAACTGAACCTTCTTTCTTCTCTTCCTCAGGTTCTTCTGCAACGGCAACACACAAAAAAAATACAAAGAAAATATTAACATTCGTCGTCCCAGAATTGAGAGGAAGATATGTAATAATATGTTGCCGAAAATTGTTTGAGATAATAACAGGAACTAAATTATTAGAACAACAATAACAAAACAAAAAAAACTAATGTAAACTATGTAGCTTTCTAAATCCTGAACAAGAAAAAAAGAAATGAGAAAAACAAATAATACTCAATTATAAATTGATTAGAAGGAGTTTAGATCTAAATAGTTTTTACTATTTAAATATGTAATTCTTTTTCTTTGAGGTACAAAATGATTTTGTTACTTGCGACGACGAGAACAAGAGCTTTAGTCGTCGGACTTTTCCTCCGTGGACGGCGGTGATGGGTCCAACGTGGCGGTATCGGGATCCGTTGCCTTCTTCTGCTCCTCTTGAGTCATGTCGTCTTGCAGTAGCTACAGAATATTAAGACAGAAGAATAATCTTACAACTCTTCAGATTAATTTCAGAATGAATTAGGGATTCGAATATTTAACAACAGAGATAATTAACTGTAGATACGAAAACTGAGCTGGATTAAGCAATGTCCTGTCTCTCGTTGTCATAGAATGACTTTTTAATGCAATTATTCGTGACAGAAAAAGAAACAGATGTTATCATTTCCAGTTTATTCTTGTGCACGATCGTAATATATTTGCTTACACAAATTTTTAAAAATTTACCCAACTAAAAATAATATTTAGAATTCAACCATATTCCTTTTTAGCATAAGACTCTCTCCGTTACATTTTTTAAGCTGTTTTAGAATACATAGATTTTTTTTTTACTTTATGTGATTGTTAATCATCGTGACTTTAGCTAAAATAATTATTAATTATAGAGAAATACCCTAAAATAGCATAAAATTTATTTATTTTTGTTCCAAAACTAACATCATAAATTTAAAATTCCGAAAATATCACAAATAATTATGTAAAAAATACTTGTTACCCAAAATAAATTTAAAATAAAATTTAAACATTATGTTTGAGTTCACTCACTACAAAAAAACAGCCCGAATCCCGACGGGAATTCCGACCACTAATATTTCGTCGGAATTTCCCGACCAATTTCCGAGGAAAAACGATCCGTCTAAAATTGGTCGGGAATTCTCGACGAAATTTTATTGGTCGGAAATTGGTCTGGAATTCCGACCAATTTTCGACGAAATAGATCCGTTAATCTGCCCGTTGCATTAGCCGTTTGCGATTATAAAACCGGTCGGAAATACGCGGAAAATCCATTATAAATATCTCTCCACCCTCATTCACAACTTACACACAAAAAAAACTTAGAAAATGTCTTCTTCAAATCCAAACCCTTATGATTATTTTCGATCGTGGATGGATAGACCACGGCAAGATCCAGCGACGAATCAACTGACGGATGAGTATGCACAAGGTGTTGAGGAATTTCGTGACATTTGCAACAAACAATAGCATGACGTCGGAATACGGTAAATTGTATTGTCTATACACTAAATGTCAGAATCATAGATTAGTCTCTATTAAGGAAGTATGAGATCACCTTTATAGGAATAGGTTTATGCCGGGTTACAAGGTTTGGTATACGCACGGAGAAACTGATTCAATGGTGCAATATTATTGTAGTAGTTTTAATTATTCGGGTAGGATAGAGGAACCAACACCGGAAGTAGATGCAAACGTTCAGGTGAATGATGAGTTTCGTGAAAACGTATCATCGTATGTTCATGATGGTATTGGAATAGAGGAACCTAATTTGGAAGCTCAGAAGTTTTTTGATATGTTAGATGCAGCTAAGCATCCACTATACGAAGGATGTAGAGAGGGAATATCGCCTTTATCAACTGCAAGCAGGTTGATGACTATAAAGACCGATTTCAACTTGGCGGAGGATTGTGTGGATGCGATAGCTGATTTTGTGAAAGATATTTTACCGGAAGATAATATCTCACCGGCTTCATACTACGAGGTTAGAAACTTGTAGCTGGTCTTGGATTGCCGTATCAGATGATAGATGTGTGCATCGACAATTGTATGATTTACTGGAGAAAGGACGAAAACCGTCTCAAGTGTCGTTTTTGTCAGAAACCTCGGTATAAGGAAACGGGTGGCAGAGTACCAGTTCCACATAAACGGATGTGGTATTTGCCAATAACAGAGAGGTTGAAGAGGTTATATCAATCCGAGCGCACGACAAGACCTATGAGATGGCATGCAGAGCATAACTCAGATGGAGAGATTGCTCATCCCTCAGATGCAGAAGCGTGGAAACATTTTCAAGAGGTCTATCCTAGTTTTGCGTATGAGGCAAGGAACGTATACCTCGGGTTATCAACAGATGGATTCAACCCTTTTGGAAAACATGGGAGACAATATTCATTGTGGACAGTAATCGTCACACCTTACAATTTGCCGCCTAGTTTGTGCATGAAAAGAGAGTTTTTATTTCTCACAATTCTCGTCCCCGGACCGGAGCATCCTAAGAGATCCCTTGATATTTTCTTGCAGCCATTACTTTATGAGTTGAAAATGTTATGGAAAGATGGTGTTCAAGCGTTCGATGTTTCTCTCCAACATAATTTCACGATGCGTGCGGTACTTATGTGGACTATAAGTGATTTTCCAGCATATGGTATGCTATCTGGATGGTCGACTCATGGAAGGTTGGTGTGCCCTTATTGTCAAGATAACACTGATGCGTTCCAGTTAAAGCACGGTCGAAAGACTTCTTGGTTCGACTATCATCGACGATTTTTACCGCATGATCATCCATATCGTCGGAACACGACATTGTTTAAAAAGGGTAAAAAAGTATTTGATGGTCCACCTCCTGAGCCGGATGGGAATAACATCATCACTCAGTTGAGAGATTTTGGTGCTGAGAAGACGGTTTTATGTGGTGGTAATGATCATTTTCCCGTAGACGGTTGTGGCGAGTACCACAATTGGAACAAGAGGAGTATTTTTTGAGATTTGCCATATTGGAAGAACCATCTGATGCGCCATATAATCTAGATGTCATGCACATTGAAATTTTTTTTTTTGACAACATCATGAATACTATTCTAAATGTGTAAGGGAAGACGAAAGATAATTTGAAGGCCAGATTGGACTTGCCAGATATTTGTTCGTAGAAGGACCTCCATGTAATGTTGAACGGAAAATCACTGCCCCCCCCCCCCCCCCCCGCCCTTCGC
>PKMM01018086.1:579700-608400 GCA_002933915.1 Eutrema heterophyllum
GGGATCTATGTACGAGATCACTTACAGCAGACGGTATCCGAAACCTGGAGGAGAAGATACCGGTTCTCCTATGCAACCTCGAGAAAATATTTCCACCAGCATTTTTTGATGTTATGGAACATCTTCCTATTCATCTCCCTAGGGAAGCAGCACTTAGTGGGCCAGTTCAATATTGATGGATGTATCATTTTGAGCGGTATATGTTCCACCTAAAGAAGAAGGTGAAAAATCTTGCAAGAGTCGAGGGCTCTATTGTTGCACAGAGCATTAATGAAGAAGCATCCAACTTTGCGAGCTAATACTTTCCATCTTCGGTGAAGACTAAAAGTAGACGACCTGCACAACATGATGATGGAGGAGAAAAACCGCCGTATCCGGTATATGTCCCAAATCTATTTGCACAAATTGGAAGGCTTATTGGAAAAGGGAAGCCTCGGCGACTAACAGCGGAGGAACAAAGACATTTGCATACATATATTCTGACAAACTGCGACGGCGTTTTGGAATATGAGAGGTACGTACCTGATTTGATGTTTAGTAATTACCAAAAATCCTTGATAGTATTTTGCATAATGTATTTGTTTTATTCACAAGATATACATGGACCAAATTTGTAATTGGTTTCCAAATTGCACAGAGGATGAGCTTGCGGTCCGTAAACAAAATGAATTCTCGGGTTGGTTGCAATATTATGTAAGTGCTCGATTTCCCTCAATTGAACTAAATTTCACATGCTTACATTATCACATATTGTTTACGATTGTCCACACTTTGTACAGGTTGATCAGATGACTACTACCGGGGTAGAATTTCCCACGTGGTTAGTTGAGATGGTGCGTGGCCCTACTTTTGTTCCAAGTGTTTATCCGATGTATTGCACTCGAGGGTATGCTTTTAAGGCTTATCGTGAAGGGAGCTCAAGGACAACATGCAATTACGGTATATCGTCTACATTCGGAGAATTTGTTTACTACGGTGTACTCCGCGAAATATTAGAAGTCAAATATCCAGGAATGGTTGGTTTGAGGTGCATTGTGTTCTATTGTGATTGCTATGATCCAGTGGAAGGTCTACGTCAGGACGAATTCGGTGTAACATCTATTCACTCTGGAAAGCGACATCGGAAATACGATCCATTTATTCTTGCTTCACAAGCGGACCAAGTTTCCTACATTCGATACCCCCGGGTTAGGAACAAGCAAGACCCGTGGATTGCAGTAACGTCGATACAACCAAGAGGAATGATATATGGGGTTTCCGAGCATGACCCTTTACAGGAAACTCTAATTGGTAACTTAGGTGAAATCGAGCATTCTCTTGAGGTTGACCTTGTGGTTGACTTCACCGGTATAGGCGGGGATTACGAAGTATTTGAGGATTCTGAAGAAGAGAGAGGAGAATTTGATGACGATTCCGATTCAGCAACTTCAAATTATTCATCGGACTCAGAATAATTTTGTAACAAATTTTTTATATGCATTTATTTTTAAGTAAAAATTTTAGAAACTTTTCCATATGCATTAATTAATTGTTAGAATTTTTTTAATTAGAATTCTAATTCAGCTACTCCAGATAATTATTCGGAATCCGAATTAATTTGTTAAAAATTTAAGAAAATTTTCCATATGCATTAATTATTCAGAATCAGAATAAATTTGTTAAAAATTTAAGAAAATTTTCCATATGCATTAATTATTCGGAATCAGAATAAATTTGTTAAAAAATTTTGAAAATTTTCCATATGCATTAATTATTCGGAATCCGAATTAATTTGTTAAAAATTTTAGAAAATTTTCCATATGCATAAATTATTCGGAATCCGAATTAATTTGTTAAAAATTTTAGAAAATTTTCCATATGCATTAATTATTCGGACTCAGAATAATTTTTTTTAATTCCGTTTTCCGACCAGCTATACTATGTGTGGTCGGAAATTCCAGACCAATTTCCGACCGTTTGTAAAAATGTTTAATCGTACCCACTATAAACGTGTTATGGAACCATTTTTAATACCCGTCGGAAATTTCCGACCAATTTCTGGCCATTTGGGGTTTCGAAACCTCAAACCGCAAAAATTTGATTACAGTTATGTTTTCTAGGGTTAGATATGATATTTTGAAATAATTCAATGTCCAACTATATTAATAATCAATATTTTTGAGCATTTAATCAAAACCTTACAAGAAAACGAAAAGTGTAAGTATAAGTTCTATGTTTCGTTAAGAGAGGTTAAACCTGTTCTCCTATCGATTCATAAAAATCGTCATATACTTTATTTTATGTTTACCTTACCATATAGTTTTAAGACATAAGATGTTTAGATATTTTTTAAAACCTATACGGTATTATAATTTAGGATCTCATACCCTAAACCCTCTATGGTCGGAAATTGGTCGGAAATTTCCGACCAATTTCCGACGAATATTAAATTATTTGACATTAACACGTGTTTAATGCCCAATCAAATGACATGCAATTTGTATACTGGTCGGAAATTGGTCAGGAATTTCCGACCAATTTCCGACTATACTAAAAAAAAACCGGGAAATATACCGCACGAAACGAAATTCGAAGAAATTTATTTAGGCGGTTTATTAAAAATTTCCGACTAGATCCCGACCGTATGGGTCGGTCGGGAATTGATTTCATTAAATCAAAAATTGTTCTTCTCCTCCCTCATTTCCTTTCCTTTCATCTTCTCTTCTTCTTTAGATCTCTTCTCTCCTCTCTCGTCGCCGCCGCCGTCCGTCGCCGCCCTCCCCTCGTCGCCGCCGTCCAAAGAAGAAGGTATCTTCTCTTCTCTCTTTTCTTCTTCCTCTTCTCCTTGCTAACTCGATCCTCTCTCTTCTTCTTTAGGTCGCCGCCGTCGAAGGCCTATCGCCGGAATTCCTCCACGCCGCCGCAATGTAAGATTTTTTTTTTCCCTAATTCATTTTGTTAAATTAGTTAATTAGGTTTCTTAGATTTGTTAGGTTTGTTAGATTTTAGGTTAGATTGTTGGTTAAATATGAAAGGTTAGAATATAGGTTAGATTGTTGTTAGGTTAATATTGTAGATATTGTGTTTGAATATTTTAGAAAAAAATTCTTGAAAAAATTAGGAAATTATTTTTGTGTTAATTCGAAAATAGTTTTTAAGTATTTTACAAGTGATTTTTTTTTTTTTGAATATTAGAACATTTTTCTGCATTTTACAAGTGATTTTAATTTTTTTTTTCATTTTACATGTGATTTTAAATGTTATAAGTGCTTTTAATTTTTTTTTAAGAATATTAGTAAATTTTTTGCATTTTACAAGTGATTTTGAAAATTTTTAATGTTATATAAAATGTTTTTGGCAAAATAAACAAAGTCAGAATTTCCATAATTTTTTTTTCTGTTTTTTGGAAATATTTTTTGTATTTTCTACATTTTTAATAATTCTAACAACTAACAAATTTTTTGTTTTTTTTTCTAGGTCAAACGAGGGTTTCGATAACATTCGTCGCAGTGGTTCATATCGAGGCATGCAACCACATCAACATAGCGGTTCGCCATCAGAAACCTGTCCAAGACAAAGTCCGAATGCCCCAGAGTCTTACAATCAAGCTCCTCCAATCATGTCCATCGAGGAGTTAGTCCAACAACCGGGGCGGGACTTGCACATCCGGCTCAACGTCTAATTGGAAAATCGACATGGTAAAATTAATACATATATTTTTTTTAATGTTAAATTGTTTATAAGTTTTCTTTTTTGTAGGTTTGGTATATCAAACACGGGATTAGCAAGTTCGTTTTGAGGATGTTGCATTCGATCCTCGACAAATCGTACAAGAAGTTTTCAGATATCCCGTATGAGGAGAAGCAAATTTGGTTTAGACAATTTGCGGTAAGTTGTAAATCACTAAAAAAAAATTATATATTTATATGTTTTTTTTAATATTTTGATAAGTTTTTATTTCTATTTTCTTAGCAAGAGTTTACATGGCATCACTCCGACACGACCACAGTTGAAAAGGAGTTTACGAAGGAGGCGCGTACGCAGTTCAAGAGAAACATGAACGAGTGGAAGCAAAAGTGGAGGAAAGGCCAAGACAAACCGAAAGGCTTGAACCCTTCGGTTTGGGAATACTACAAACCATATTGGCAAAACCCCGCGACAGAAAAAACCTCGAAGACTAATTCGGGAAACCGAAAGAGTGATCGCTCCGGTAAGGGACAGTACGTCCACAACTCCGGTTCGACCAGCTTCCGGACCCGAGAAATACAAATGGTAATCTTTTATTGTTACATTGTTTTCTATATTTAATTGTTAAATTATTTATTAATATTTAAATTTATTTGTTTTTTTAGACAAATGAGGCCGGATGTGTGCGTCCGAATCACTTGGACTTGATGAAGACGTGCCACACGAACAAGACAATCGGGGTTATTCAGGATCCCCTCATGAGGGAGATCTACGAGAACGTGACGAAGAAGAAGGATGAGCTGACCCAGCAGTCACCAGCCGACTCCTCCTCTTCCTTCGAGATGTCGCGGGAAGAGGTCAACCATCTCGTTATCAACGTAAGTTTTTTTTTGTTTTCATGGAGTTTTACATTATAAAATTATAATGTTCTAATTTATTTTTAATTTCTACAGGAATTTTCCCTTGATAAAAAAGGGTGGCGTCGCGGGGGTTTGGGTAAGGTCCCGGTTATGGAAGCCGGAGCTNTCGGGGTGGTTTGGGTAAGGTCCCGGTTATGGAAGCCGGGGCTTTGGGTTCTCCTTATTTCTCTGAAGATCTCGTCCAGCAGAATGAAGAGCTGAAGTCAAAACTAACAGCTTTGGAGGTGGCGAATGCGGACACCGAACTACAGCTTACCGAGGCAAGGTCGGAAATCGCTACCATGTCGGACTGGATGAAATCGAAGTTCTCGGATTTCCTGGGCACGGGAAGGGGAAGAAGGGAAACGGGAACATGATCGGGATCGGGATCGGGAATTTAATTTTAATGTTTTTGTAATTTCAAAACAATTTTATTTTATTTCAAAACAATTATTATATTTTAATTTTATTTCTCTTTTTAGAATTATTAATTTAATTTAATTTAATTTAAAACAAAATCATTAATTTAAAGAATTTTTAAAAAACTTATTTTTTAATTACCCGTCGGAAATTGGTCGGAAATATCAGGTCCGGATTTAGTCGGAAATTATCCGGTCCGGAATTGGTCGGCAATTATCCGGTCCGGAAATAATCAGAACTTATCCGGTCCGGAATAGGTCGGAAATTTGTCCTCGGAATTAAGTCGGTATATCGTCGGGAATTTCCGACACTTATTACCATCGGAAAATAGTCAGGAATTTCGTCACGTCGGGAAATCGTCGGGAATTCCCCAACTATTAATATTCGTCGGAATCCGGTCGGGAAATATGGTGGTCGGAAATTTCCGACGAATTTTGATTCCCGGCACTCTAGTTCCGACGGGACAAATTGGTCGGAAATCCGTTCGGAAAGCCGTTTCCCGACGGTTTCCCACCGATATGGCCGTCGGGAATCGGCTATTTTCTTGTAGTGATTATTTTCAATTTAGGGTAGCTTTTTCCTATTAGAAAAAGATTTTAAATCATTTTAATATTAAATTTGTGTTATTATTGTCAAAATGTGTGTTATTATTGTCATTTTTAATTTAGTGATACTAAGTTTGGAATAGTTTAAAAAGGTGCTATTTTGATCAATTACCTTTAATTATGTTACAAACGAAAAATGATAAATAATTTTAAGTTATGATATACATCAATGTTTCGAGTCTCTTTTATACATTTTATTTTGTGCATGTTTGTTTGCTCCTTAGTGTTTAAATAACCATATATTATTATTTTTCTGCAACATTTGTCATCAAATATCGCTTGTTTCGAATGCATATGATACCAGATGTCTTCAAATAAAATAAAAAACACTTCTTTGACGATTTGCGATATGCAAAATAGCTAGACCTAAACTGAAAAAATAACCGTTGAAAAAAACTAAACTGGGACAATTTTTTCTTTGGGAAATTTCCTGAAAAATATCCCAATTAAATAACATTCTACAAGAAAAAGAAGTTGAGTGAGATTAATAAAATTGTAAGACATTGGCGTTGCATATCGAACAATCAATCATCCTAATAAAGAGACATATAAACAATTAGTAGGAGCAAATCATTTTAGTAAATTCACAGAACTTGTTTGTCGAGAAATCAAGCAAAAAAAATAATCATCATCATCCCAATTTTGAAAGAGTGAATAATATGTGATAAGATATAGGAAAGTATATATTTCTCTCACTGTAATTATGCTACAGTAACTCTCGTATATTACCTTTCCATCTCTGTATCATTCCTCTCTGTATATATTCAGACCTCATACTATCAATAATAATCATCCATTCAATATCTCTTACATGGTATCAAAGCCACTTAGGTTTTAACCTTCTTTTTTTTTTCCCAGCCGCCTCTCTCTCCTTCCTCTCTTCTTCTCCGTCTCTGTTCGATTACTCTCTCTGTTCCTCTCTTCTTCTTCTCTATCTTTATCTTCTTCGCTTAACACCATGGCTTCTGACTCTACTGCTGAGCGTACATCTGTTTTCAATTCTCAAGATCCACAAAGTACGCTTCTCTCGGTGAACATGTCGAGTGTGACAAAACTCATCGACGTCAATTACCTTATGTGGAGTAGGCAAGTTCGTGCCTTACTCGAAGGTTATGAACTACAACAGTTCATTGATGCTTTATTGGGCCCTTATTTTTGGGCCTTAATATTTCGACCCAAGAATAGGAAACCTCATAAGTCATAACGATGATGTTGAAAGTTTTTTTTGGTTTCGGAATAATATAATAAAATTTTATCAACTATAAAACAAAAGTAGTTCTGTTCTAATTTTTGTTGTTCGTTAAACTAAGTTAGGATTTTAACTCAGTTTTTTACATCTTCAATTAGTCCACTGGTTCTATTATGATCACTTGGGCTGTGAGTTCCATGATTCTTAAGAGAAAGAAAAGAAAAAAAAAGACAAAAACGAAATAATTGGAAGTTTTATTACATGTAGAACTAGGCTTGGGCATTCGGATATCCGTTCGAGTTTGGGTCGGTTCTTTTGGGTTTTGGGTATTCAAATTTTAGAAGTTTATGACCCATTCGGGTATTTCCTTTTTCGGATCGGGTTCGGTTCGGTTTCGTCCGGGTTCGGGTCGGTTTCGGGTACCTGAAATTTATATCAATTCTCGAAAAAAACCAAAAGCAATTGTTTAATTTTAATAAAATTTGGTTAAATTTTGCAAAAATTATATAATTTTGACAAATATAACTAAAGATTTTCGAGTATTTTGGTTATTTCGGTTTAAATATAACTAATATATTCGGAATATAATTGTAATTTTGAGTATTTTGGTTATTTCAAAACTAAAATACATAATATTATTAGATATATAATTGTATTTCTTATATTTTGGGTATCCGTTCGGGTTTCGGTTCGGTTCCGGTTTGGATACCCGAAATATTTTATAAGAGAAACCATTCGGGTATTTATAACTATTTGGTTCGGTTCGCTACTTTCTAATTCGGTTCGATTCCGGTTCGGTTTTTCAGTTTTGGGTATTTTGCTCAGGCCAATGTCGAACGTTCAGAAAAGGCCTTTCAAGGAAAAGCTATTATACAATTACAAATTATGAATTGAGCAAAAACTGAAAAACATAACACCAAAAGAAGACGTAACATTATGGCCTTTCAAGGAAAAGCTATTATCCAATTACAAATGATGAATTGAGCAAAAATTGAAAAACATAACACCAAAACAAGACGAACCATCGGGTAGTGATGCATCGACTGAGGAAGAAGAAGGAACTAACCTTGTTAGAGGAGCTGGAAAAGATGGATCTACTGGACGAAGGAGAGATGGTCGATATCCCGGAGCTGGAGAACGACGACCTGATCGAAGAAAGCTCGATGAGTGTTATCGTCAGATGTCTAAATCCGACGGTTCATAAAGTGGGAGGCTTAATCAAAGCTCTACCTCTTATCTGGGGCTTAGAAGAGAGAGTAAGGGGTCGTGGTGTGGGTGAGAACCGAGCACAGTTCATCTTCCAATGTGAAAGAGACCTACAACACGTCCTCACGAGAGGACCTTGGTTTGTGAACGGGTGGATAGTTGCGCTTGACCAATGGAAGGCTAACCCAGGCCCAGAGTTTCTGAACCGAATCCCTTTATGGATCCGAATTAGAGGCATACCGATTCACCTCGTGAAGAAGCAGACGGTTGACAGTCTGATGGAACCCCTGGGGAAAGTGGACAAGGTTGAACTTCACACAAAAAATTCAGAATCCCTGGAATATGTTCGTGCTCATGTGTGGGTCAAAGCAGATGAGCCTCTCCAATTCAGGAGAGTGGCCCGATTCAGAACAGGAGAAGTGGTGCCGACAGAGCTTGAATTTGAGAAACTCTTGAAAGTCTGTTTCGTGTGTAAAAGGCTCACTCACGATAAGACGATTTGTCCGTTTCAACTCCCAGCGGAGCAACCGCCAAAAAGAACTGGCAGACAACCCAGAATCAAGGAGTCTATAAGAGGAAAAAGCAAAGGAAAAGACATCGCTAGAGAGGAGGAACCCAATTACCGGCAAGATCATGATGCTGCAGGCCAGAGCTCGAAAGCTGTGTCCGAACCTATACCAAAGCTGAGAAGTGGTAAAGGAAGAATTGGTTACAAGACAAAACAGGTATGGAGAAAGAGATACACGCCACCGTCTAGTAAGGGAGGTGAAGGAGGGAGCTCGAAGAGTACAGAAGAATCCTGGTTCTCTCCACAGAAACAGAAAGGAATTAGTGGAAGCGTAGAGAAGAGACCCGAGCAGGATGTAGTTAGGGAAGCTCAAGAGACCTTCCAATCTCCATCAGTGTTTGAAAGACTCAGTCACCAACAAAGGGGATCGGGAAATAAGAGTTCGGAAGAGAAGCGGAAGGCGAATCTTACAAGAAAGAATAGTAGTGAAGGAAAATAGAAGAAGAGAGAAGGTAAGGAAGCTATCTCGCCTCCCTCAATGTTTGAGAGGCTTAGCGATAGATCATTTGGATAATGTGCAAAGTCTTTGGAACTAGCAGAAACACCACTCAACAAAAGAAGGAGACTTAGCCGGAGTGATGAACGAAAGCCTAAGATAGCAAAAGTAGAAGATCCCCAAGAAGCAAGAACCTCTCCATCTGTATTCCAAAGACTGAGAAACTCAAAGGATGGATCAGGATCCAAGAGTCTTGCCCAAGAAAATCATTCTGTCCCAGTGACAGCTCATTTTGTCCCAGTGACAGCTCATTCTGCCTCAATGGCAGCTACAGTCCAAAATCAATCTATTGAGCAATCGGCTGTTGAAAGTAGGAATCATTTGAAAGAATGGTTGATGGGTAATACCAACCCTTCGAAGTCATCATAAGAATAATGAGTTGGAACTGTCAGGGGGTGGGGAATACCCCTACAGTTCGACACCTATGGGAAATGGTCAATATTTCCCTGAGGTAATATTCCTCTGTGAGACCAAGAAGAAGAAAGAGTATCTAGAGAATGTTGTAGGCCACATTGGCTATTTCGATTTACATACTGTGGAGCCAATAGGGCTGAGTGGGGGGCTTTATTTAATGTGGAAAGAGTCTGTATCGGTCAAAAAATTATATTCCAATAAAAGAATGATTGATGCAAGCTTGAAATGGGAAGATAAGGAATTTTTTCTAACTTGTGTGTATGGAGATCTTGTGAAGAAACTAAGGAGACAAGTATGGGAAAGAATCACACGTACAAGTCTGGGAAGAAGAGGTCCTTGGATGCTAACAGGCGACTTCAATGAGTTAGTGGATCCAAGAGAGAAGTTAGGAGGTGCTGAGAGGTCTGACGCTTCGTGCACTGAGTTTAAGCATATGCATAATGCTTGTGGACGTTGGGAGATACAACATACTGGCTATCCCTACTCTTGGTTTGGCACGAGAAACGATGAACTGGTCAAATGCAGGCTGGACAGAACTGTGACAAACCAAGAATGGGCAGAAATGTTCTCACTGGCCAATGCTATGTATCTCCCAAAGATAAGTTCAGACCACAGCCCTCTCATAACAAGTCTGCTGGGTAACTAGTGGAAAAAGGGCAGGTTTTAAATATGATCAAAGGTGGATGAAGAAAGAACGTTTCATGGAGACAGTGAAGGTTTGCTGGGATAATCAGGGCATGAGTAACCAACTAGATGTAATGAGAAGAATCGTCCAAAGCAGGAAAGCTATATCTAGATGGAAAAGGAAATATAAACCCAACTCTGCCAGGAAAATTCAGGAGCTCCATTACCAGATTGACCAGCTCACTCGACGAGAACCATTTAATCTGAATGAACTCCGCAGACTAAGAAAAGAACTCCAGCAAAAGTACCGAAATGAGGAAATATTCTGGAAAATGAAAAGCAGAGTCCAATGGCTCAGAGGAGGAGATAGGAATACTAAGTTCTACCATGCAGCCACTAAAAACAGAAGAGCCCGAAATCGGATACAAAGCCTGATAGATGATGCAGGAAAAGAGTGGTTTGCAGAAGAAGACTTAGGAAGAGTAGCATAAGCATAATTTGCAGCTGATATCAGACAACATATTGGTTGCACATGAACTCTTACATGCTCTGAAATCCAACAATAAATGCTCATAAGAGTTTATTGCAATCAAGCATCTCCAAAGCCTATGATAGAGTGGAGTGGACCTTTCTGGAAAATGCACTTAGAGCTGTGGGATTCGCAGATCATTGGATTAAGCTGGTGATGAGCTATGTATCTACTGTATCCTACCAAGTGCTAATCAATGGGCATCCTCACAGTGATATAAGTCCTACCAGGGTTCTCAGACAAGGTGATCCACTCTTACCCTACTTGTTTGTAATCTGCACTGAAATGTTGGTAAGAATGCTGAAGCAAGCAGAAATAAAGAAGCAGATAACATGACTGAAGGTGGCAAGATCAGCTCCTCCGGTGTCACACTTATTGTTTGCAGATGATAGTATTTTCTACTGCAAGGAAAATGAAGAGGAGCTGAACCAGATTGTCAGAATTCTAGAGCAATACAGCCTTGCATCCGGCCAAAGCATCAATTACCAGAAATCCAACATCTATTTTGGCAAGAAGATCCCGGACCTGAGAAGAGAAGAGATCAAAAACAAGCTAGGGATAAGCCAAGAGGGTGGAGAAGGACTGTACCTTGGATTGCCTGAATCCTTTGGACTTTGGATTGCCTGAATCCTTTGGAGGATCAAAAGTCTATATCCTAGGATTCCTGAAAGACAGAATCAGCCAAAAAGTTACTGGATGGCACTCAAAGTTTCTGTCTTTCGGTGGGAAAGAGGTGATGCTTAAATCAATAGCCATGGCCCTTCCAAATTACATTATGGCGTTCTTCTTACTTCCAAAGACCATGTGCCAACAAATTGCTTCAGTCATGGCTGATTTCTGGTGGAAGAATAAGGAAAACTCCAAAGGTATGCATTGGAAAGCTTGAGACCATTTATGTAGGCCGAAAAAGGAAGGAGGCCTGGGATTCAAAGATATTGAAGCTTTCGATCTGGCGCTTCTTGGGAAACAACTCTGGCGACTGATCACACAGAAAGATACCTTGGTGGCAAAAATCTTTAAAGCTAGATACTTCCATAAGTCGGATCCTCTAACAGCCCCTTTTGGGTCTAGACCATCATACGCATGGAAGAGTATACATGCCACTCAGAAACTGTTAAGATCAGGCGCCAGGGCTGTAGTTGGCAATGGTAAAAACACGAGAATATGGCAAGACAAATGGTTGGACCGAAAACCAGCTAGAGCCCTCCTTCGCCCTAAGATTATAAGTCCATCTCTCTCCCCTATACTCTCAGAACTTAACACTGTGAATGACTTGATGATGAGGGGAGGAAGAGAATGGAACCATGAGCTTCTTACGATGTGCTTAACTGAGGAAGACATGAAGGCAGTAGAGGAGATTAGACCCAATGGACTGCAAAGCAACGATGGTTGGTGCTAGGATTCTACCAAATCTGGGCAATACACTGTAATATCAAGATATTGGGTCATGACGAATATGGTAAATGCAGAGCAAGTGCAACAGGAGGTGATCCAACCAAGTTTAGACACTCTGTACCAATTGATTTGGAAAGTCGAAGCATGTCCGAAGGTGCAACACTTCTTATGGAGATGTCTTAGCAACTGTCTAGATGTAGCTGAAAACCTGAATCGTATACATCTCTATAGAGACCCGTCTTGTGCACGCTGCCAGGCTGGAAACGAGACTGTTAATCACCTCCTCTTTGAATGTACCAATGCAAGACTTGTATGGGCACTATCGCCGGTTCCAGCTCCACCAAATGGTGTAATGGTTGATTCCATGTACACTAATCTTTTCAGAGTCTTAACTATTGCACAGGAACATCCGAGGGAAGCTGAAACTGCAAAACTTGTTCTTTGGATTATGTGGAGATTATGGAAAAGCCAAAATGAGTATATCTTTGAAGGAGTTGATTACGATCCACAACAAACCCTATGGAAAGCCATGTCTGATGCGGAAGAATGGGCAGGAAGTAAAGAGGTGGAAGTGCAGAGAAGTGATCTCATCAGAGACGTAAGCCAAGAGAGTATCAAATGGATTCCTCCCCCACCACAATGGCTCAAGTGCAACACTGATGGAGCCTGGCCCAAGGAAGGGAGCAAGAGTGGACTTGGCTGGGTCTTGAGGAATCATGAAGGCAAAGTAATCTGGTTAGGAGCAAGGGCAATCCCGCGACTCAGATCCGCTCTTGAGACCGAAGTAGAAGCATTGAGATGGGCAGTTACAATGATTTTATCCTTCAACTATCACAACATTATTTTTGAAACATATTCAAATTAAGGAGTTAGTTGAAGCACTCTTAGAGAAGAGTCCATGGCCTATCCTCAATGCAGTTTTTCAAGATACAAGAATTATGCTCCAGCAAATCGAAAACCAAAAGGTGGAATTTCATCACAGAGAAAGCAATAGTGTGGCTGATCGAATGGCAATGGAGTCTCTTTCTTTTCAGAATTATGTTCCCAAATTGTATTCAATTATGCCAGAATGGGTTAAACCCTTTGTTGAGTCTGATAACAGTGTAATGAACACGTTGGACTAATGAAAAGTAGAAGTTGAGCCAAAAAAAAAAAAAAAACGTAACATTATGGCCATGTAACTTAGTATATGTTGCCAAAATAAACCCACATTAACCACCTAACCCCACAAATGAAAACCATTAAAGCAACATCAAAATTCATTTCTCCATATAAATTAGAAGCATCCAAATAGCTTTGTTGGGGCAGTTCCTGTGGCGCGGTACTTTGCGGCCATCTCCTCGGCCTTGAGAACATCTTCCCCGCGTTTAGCTTCGGTCATCGCTCTCTTCTCTTCAGCTTCTTTGTGGATTTGAGCTATTTTGTTCTTCATTTGTTCTGCGTACTCGGCTTTCTTCTTGATTAGATGCTCCTGTTATCATTAGGATTTTCAGGGGTCAAATTAGAATAAAAACTAAAAAAGTGGCAGCATTTTATGTAAAACGTAAAAGAACAAACTTGAAAGCATAATGAATAGTCCATATATTTACCTCGATCTTTTTTAGCTCAGCTTCCACAGATGCTTTCTTGCTGTTTTCCCAAGCTCCAACTGAAGAAAGCTTCTTCTGAGCTCTGCGTCATAAAGTTATCAAATAAGATTATAAACAAATATAAATGAAAAAATTTCATAGATTTATTAAAGGCTTTAAACTTCATTTTTTCTATGATTTTTTATTCAACAAAAGAAAGAAAGAAGAACTCACTTGTTCTCCACTTTGGATTTCTCAGCTTCTTCCCAAGCTTTGATGAGAGACATCCTCTTTTCTGTCTCGAGTCTAGCCAAAACAGCATCTTCACACCATTTATTTTACATACACATACACACACCAAAATAATCAGAAAATGCAATGGAAAAAATTAACAATAATAATGCGGTAAATTACTGAAACTATATAAAGTAAATTTCGCCAACTATTTTATATTCCCCTTAAAGTATTATTTCTATTTCTTGATTGTGTATTAATCATGATCTAATTCCTTAATTACCTCGGTTAACTGAACCTTCTTTATTCTCTTCCTCAGGTTCTTCTGCAACGGCAACAAAAAAAAATTACAAAGAAAATATTAAAATTCGTCGTCCCAGAATTGAGAGGAAGATATATAATAATATGTTACCGAAAATTGTTTGAGATAATAACAGGAACTAAATTATTAGAACAACAATAACAAAACAAAAAAAACTAATGTAAACTATGTAGCTTTCTAAATCCTGAACAATAAAAAAGAAATGAGAAAAACAAATAATACTCAATTATAAATTGATTAGAAGGAGTTTAGATCTAAAAAAAATTTACTATTTAAATATGTAATTCTTTTTCTTTGAGGTACAAAATGATTTTGTTACCTGCGACGACGAGAACAAGAGCTTTGGAATCGTCGGACTTTTCCTCCGTGGACGGCGGTGATGGGTCCCACGCGGCGGTATCGGGATCCGTTGCCTTCTTCTGCTCCTCTTGAGTCATGTCGTCTTGCGGTAGCTACAGAATATTAAGACAGAAGAATAATCTTACAACTCTTCTGATTAATTTCAGAATGAATTAGCTAGGGATTCGATTATTTAACAACATAGATAATTAACTGTAGATACGTAAACTGAGCTGGATTAAGCAATGTCCTGTCTCTCGTTGTCATAGAATGACTTTTTAATGCAATTATTCGTGACAGAAAAAGAAACAGATGTTATCATTTCCAGTTCATTCTTGTGCACGATCGTTATATATTTGCTTACACAAATTCTTTAAACGCACCCAACTAAAAATAATATTTTAGAATTCAACCATATTCCTTTTTTAGCATAAGACTCTCTCCGTTACATTTTATAAGCTGTTTTAGAATATATAGATTTTTTGGTTTTTACTTTATTTGATTGTTAATCATCGTGACTTTAGCTAAAATAATTATTAATTCTATTACAGAAGAAAAATGATAAATAATTTTAAGTTATAATATACATCAATGTTTCGAGTCTCTTTTATACATTTTATTTTTTGTATGTTTGTTTGCTCCTTAGTGTTTAAAGAACAATAAATTATTATTTTTTCTGCAACATTTGTCATCAAATATCGCTTGTTTCGAATGCATATGATACAAGATGTATTCAAATAAAATAAAAACACTTCTTTGACAACTAATTTGCGATATGCAAAATAGCTAGACCTAAACTGAAAAAAAATACCCATTGAAAAAAACTAAACAGAGACCATTTTTCTTTGGGAAATTTCCTGAAAAATATCCCAATTAAATAACATTCTACTAGAAAAAGAAGTTGAGTGAGATAAATAAAATTGTAAAATATTGGCGTTGCATATCGAACAATCAATCATCATCCTAATAAAGAGACATATAAACAATTAGTAGGAGCAAAACATTTTAGTAGATTCACAGAACTTGTTTGTCGAGAAATCAAGCAAAAAAAAAACCATCAGCATCCCAATTTTGAAAGAGTGGATAATATGTACAGATGCACATATACACCAAAGGTACAAAGCAAATGCCTGAAAAGCAAAGTGATCACAGGATTTTTTTTTTTGCTAAGCACAGGATTTTTTCTTTGTTGATCACAGGGTTTAAGAGCAAAAGTTGAAACAATTGGCTAGTACAAAGGGCAAAAAGAGATCACGTCGCTCCATTGAACCAAAATGCAAAGTAGAAACGTATACATGCACTAGCAATTCATCGGATTTGACAGAGCTGATAACGATTGAGAAGTGAGAATTACATAATAAATTTGTTTACTGATAAACTTGTAGGGGATAAATTTAGTCCCATGATGAGACTTGAACCCGAGACCAAAGGCACACACTCCTTTTAGATGGTTAAATTTTTTTTAAAAGGGTCGGAGTTTTGTGTATAGTTATTTTTTTGTCGTCTATTTGAGAACAATTATAAAGACGATTTTACAACGGATAATTCTATCCGTTTACAAGAATACACACTAGATGATATTCTATATGCACCATGCTTGTGATAGACAATTTTATCTTTGATACGTTGGACTACGACAAACCGTTCCACTTGCACCACGCTGGAAATCTCCTTTAAATTTGCTTCCATTGACTTGGCATTTTCCGAGAATCGAACTTCATACCTCATGATATAAAAACATTAATGAACCATTGGTCAACCATTAGATCTAACGAACTTCCAAGTGTATAGTTATTTAAAAAGTTTAATTTCAGTGTTGTTGGTGGTAATTGATAATAGTGGAATTGATTTTTATCTTTTGAAATTAGATTTAAGACTTCTAAAATTGGACTCTTTTCGTCTATAAAAAAAGAGGTTATTCTTGTCATAAGTTTGAATGTAGCCTCTACAATGAATAAAAATTTATTCATGCCTTAACCTTTTTTATAGCTTTTGGTTAATTTTGGTAAATCAATACACATCTATAAATTAATAAAATTGATTGTAGATATAAACTTTAATTTTTTTTGCTGTTACCATCATTTAACTTAAATACAGGGAGATAACTGATTAATTGTTTTTATTTTATTTTTTAAGATGATTCGTACAAGTTTTTGCATACTAGTGGTTTTGGTGATATCCAATTTTCTACTGATACCGATGGAATCCGTTACATTAAATCAAACAAGCTCAGTAAGGCTTCATAAACCTAGTAGGGAAGTATTCGAACATTCGGCTTTGAACTGCCGGAAACATAGTGCGATTTTGACGGATTTCGGAGCTATTGGTGATGGAAAAACCTCAAACACGAAAGCCTTTAGATCTAGAAGCCATAAGAAACCTTACTGCAAAGGCAGCCGATGGTGGAATCCAACTCATTGTCCCAAAAGGAAGATGGCTCACCGGAAGTTTCAACCTCACCAGCCATTTTACGTTGCATATCCAAGAAGGTGCAACTATCCTTGCTTCTCAGGTAATGTCTATGTTTAGGTTATCAGGTTTTCTAATTAGCTTTTTTTTGATAAAAATAGTAATTACATTTTGTTCTCAAAAAAAAAAAAAAGTAAATCAATGCCGAATGAAACAAATCAAAATATCACACTTGAGTTGTAACGAATAGGAACATATATAGAAATATGTTACAAACTTACAATTCGATCGATTTGAGATAACTAATAATCATATTTGGTTTGAAACAAACAGGACGAATCTGAATATCCCATGCTTCCGGTTTTGCCGTCATACAGATTTACAAGGCATGCTAGTTTGATCTACGGAACAAATCTAACCGATGTTGTTATCACCGGTAAGCACACACACACACAAAAAAACATTAATATGATTCAAAGAAGAAATAAAAAATGGTTTTGCGATCGAATCAAATGTGTGTTGGTTTAGATAATAAGACAAATATGTTGTTGTTTTATTAGGTAACAATGGGACGATCAACGGACAAGGAAAGTCATGGTGGGCGAAGTATCGAAATGGTGGTTTCAAGGCCATACAGAGACCCATGTTGATCGAGATTCAATCATCCGAAAACATTCAGATTTCAAATATCAATTTGATAAATTCTCCGATGTGGAGTATTCATCCTGTCTATTGCAAGAACGTCATCATTAAAGGCATTAAAATCGTTGTTCCTATGGATTCTCCCAACACTGATGGAATCAATCCAGGTATATATACATGTTATGTATCTTAAACACATTGACTTTAAATTGCAAAGGCACGATATAGTAAACACGCCAAATAAGAATCAAAATCTAACCAACCTTGAATTTAGTGTCACCTAACCAAAAAACCATACATCATATCTTGTTTCTTATTAGGAATAAAAATAAATTTTTTTTTACAAAAACGTATAATTTAGCAAACTCTACATGTGACATGTTTATTTCTAATTAGAAACAAGATATTTACAAAAATGGTAATCTAATATAACCATGTGACATGTTTCCACAGATTCTTGCTTCAACACACTAATAGAGGATTGCTTCGTAGTCTCCGGCAACGATTGCGTCGGTGTTGTGGATTTAACCACCTTAGAAACTCAGATCGAATCTCTCTCACGCTCTTTCACTCGTTTGTATTTCGAAGAAATGAGTTTGAAGAAAACAGAGAGAGAAAGTAAAATAAAGACACAAGACACGGTTTGTTAACCCGGTTCAACTCATCGGTGTAATGATGTCTACGTCCGGAGCCGGAATCAGTCCTGGTGATATATTGATCAGAGAGAGCAAGTTTTTACACAGCTTAAGCAAGCCAAAACTCAACAAGAAGCAAGACGAAAAAGTCTTAGTGGGGAGAGAAGGAGAAGAAGCTTTCCTTTTCTTTATTTGTTTCAGAAGTGGTTGAAAAAGTGGAATCCACCAAGAAAATAAGAGTGCAGTGTTCGATACCAATAATAAAAAAACACACTGTTCTAATCATTACCCTTATCTCATATTCCCAATCAAAACAATAATTAAACCAACTTCACATTCTCTCTGAACCAACACCGAAATTTGAGGCATAACCGGCTTCAAGCTTCAACAGTAGGCATAAAGAGCGGGAACAGCCAATACGGAACCACATCCGGAATGCCAACAGAAATGCTTTGGATCCGACGGCTCACATGCATTTCCCCCAACGGTGCAGGCGTGGCCATAGGAAGTGAAATCGGCGGAGGAATCAAAGACATCACAATGGAATACGTAACTCTATACAACACACGATTCGCCATCAAGATCGAAACCGCCGTGGGACGCGGCGGTTACGTCAAGAACGTTACGGCTGGTTGGTTTACGATTAAGACATCGAGATACGTTTTCTACATAACTGGGTCGTACAAACCAAACCCAAGAGATGGATTAGTTTCCAAGGACTTGCCGGTGGTTACCAATATCAGTTTCCGTCGTACAACGGCAGAGAACGTTACGACCTCGGCGAAGCTCGAAGGGATGATGAACAATGCTTTTACAGCGATATGTATGTCGGATGTGAATATTTCGCTGTCGCAGAAGCCATAAGGAGCAGTTCCAATGTAAGGATATCGCCGGTGAAACGAGAAGTGTTAAGCCGCGGCCATGGAATTCGTTACCGGATAAGAATCGGACAAGTCGATTTTCGTGCACTTTTCTGATTCATAAAATTCCTATTGAGAGTGTTGTCTTAAAACATTGTGGTGGCCATGTTTTCTAGATTAGGGATCTACAAGACATGCAAGGTATTTAGTTTAGTATTAGCACGGGTATATTTTTGTATCATTCATTTTTTTTAATAAAATTAAAATGTTATTTTTTATCCATAGTTAAATAACAAAACCTCTTCTTTTTTAGTTCAACTTAATGGTGTGACCACAATAATCAATATATTTTTGTTGAAATGTTACACAATAATCAATATTTATTTCGCATGTGACACTTTACTATGAAAGTGCATAAAAAGATTGTTTTTCGTGTTTATAATATCTACTTGGTTTTTTTTCGTTTAATTCACATGAGAAAATTTTAACAATTAGAAGAAAACAAATTGATGATAATATGACATCTTAGTATATCTATTAGTAAAAGAAATGTTGCATAACTGAGATATTATACTTAGTTGACCAAAAAAATGAGATATTATACTTATAATAGTATGGGTAAATTTTTTATTTTACTCGAATTTTGTTTCACCAAATTCACAGTAGCCCAAGCATATCCAGACATGCTTAAGCCCATGATATTTATTATCTAAAGGCTGTTAAAAATTAGTCAGTTAGGGGTTATGCAAATTCGATATTTAAGAATTTGTCAAGCAGAAAATCTTTTTAACATTAATTGATGAGTGAAAAAAAAAAAAAACTTTTATTGGTTAGGGTTTTGTTTTATGCAAACCGTTTAAATGGCTAAAAGTAAAAGATTTTGTATCAGACCTTTTAGTAGATAATGGATACCTAATTTAAAATTGTAAAAATAAAAATAAGTTTTATGATCCGATCTTTGTATGAATTATGAAGATACCATTTGTACATCATTAACGTTTCAAGAGGCCACTCCTTTGGAATCTGGATGTTCCTTTAGCAGATCCGAGTACCACATGTCATGCTGGTTTAGATAGAAAATAACATTTAATTATCAAATCGTTGACATAAAAAAAAACTATCAAACGTGCACAAGAAAATCAGATGTGGCCAATTTTTTTTAATTGATGTGGCTAAGTTTTCGTATTTATGTTGTTTCTTTAAAAATAAAACAAAATTATGAATTATTCCAAAATTAGCTATTTTTGTCAACGCTTCCAAAATTAGTTATAGTATAAGTGTTATTTAATTTTTGACCAATTAATTTATTAAATAAAATTCACAATGGTTTTACCAACAAAAAAAAATGTAATTTAGGATAGTTCTGAATCGTCAATAGTAAATGTGATTAAGTCTATAGTTTAAATATTTTCCCAATGTTCTCAATGGTATAGAATCCATACATGTTAATTACATATCTCTAGATTTAAAGTTGGTAAGAATCAGGTCAACAGTGAGAGTACTCATCCCAAGATTATAGTATGAGATTAACATTAGAATCGTAATATGGAAACAAAATCAGGTGGTTACCAATTCAAATGGATTATATATAAAGATGTATATTATTTCCTTGTTTAGAGTTTTTGGTTATTTTAGAAGGAAACTTGTCATTTTACAATATTACTAAAATCCTTATTTGGCATTCTTTTTATTATTTTTTTTGAAAAAAAAAATCTACAAAACCAATATAAATTTACTCTGTCCTGTTCTTTTTTCACAAACAATCAATTAGAAGGAAGACGTTTTTCTGTTGTTTCTTTTGTTCTTAAAATATCTCAAAGGTAAAGAAGAGTTTTTTTCTTTTCGAAAGACACTGTTGAATTTATATATTTTCTGTTAAAGTTTGTATTTTTTATATATCCGTTAATATGAATTATGGGACACATGTATTATTGTCGCTCTTTTGTGACAAATTGAAATATTGCATAACTTCTACAATATCTATATCAAAACTACAGAAGATCAAAATCATCTAAACCAATAACATGTGATATCTTTATGGAAATATTAATTTGATTATTCTTCTATTTTAATCAGCTTCTTGCGTGTTTCCATCTTGTGCAGATGATTAGGTTAGTGTTTGGTATTATAGTCTTTTTGGCTATATTCCGTTTTTCGGCAATTGAATCTCGGAGCCACCATAATTTGGCAACTTCCGGGATTGAATTTTCGGCATTGAATTGCCGGAAACATAGCGCGGTGCTAACTGATTTTGGTGGGGTTGGAGATGGGAAAACTTCTAATACAAAAGTGTTCAAAAACGCCATAAGCAAGCTCAGCCAAATGGCGAGCGACGGCGGAGCTCAACTCGTAGTTCCCCCTGGAAAATGGCTCACCGGAAGTTTTAACCTAACCAACCACTTCACTTTGTTCATCCAACAAGGTGCCACCATCCTTGCATCTCAGGTAATGTAATGTGTTCGATACGGTTTTGTTCGATTTTTCTATTTATTTTTAAAAAAATTGTAACCAAAGTGAAATTGAATAAAAAATATATTGTGTTCATATAATCCATTTTACATAAACTCATACATCTCTAAATGCATTAAAAACGAGTGTATGCTTCCGGTTTGGTTCGATCCATGACGATTTGATGTAAATTCAATTATTTGACAAACGATCAGGATGAATCTGAATGGCCAGTGATCGGCCCCTTGCCATCGTACGGGAAAGGAAGAGACGGAACCGGAACCGGGAGATTCAACAGTCTCATCTCCGGTACAAACCTAACCGACGTGGTTATCACCGGTAAATTCCAACACAATCACACCAAATTATCGATTTCACACCCGTAAACCGGACGGTACTGATCGAATTTGGATTTTGATTTTTATTATAGGTAACAACGGGACGATCAACGGACAGGGACAGTACTGGTGGGACAAATTCAAAAAGAAGCAATTTAAGGTGACTAGACCGTATTTGATCGAGCTCTTGTTCTCGGAAGATATTCAGATCTCGAACATCACTTTGATCGATTCTCCGTCGTGGAATATTCATCCTGTCTACTGTAAGAACGTCATCGTCAAATCCGTCACCGTTCTCGCTCCCGTCACTGTTCCCAACACCGACGGAATCAATCCAGGTATGTGGGGGATGATCCTACGTGGCAATATTATTATCCTATCTAACGTAGCAATATTACTATCTTACGTGGCATTGTTAGATTATTAAGGATGTATAGTCCAGTCTATGTGGCATCCTACGTGGCTTTGCGATACATCTGACGTGGCACTTGTTGTCATCCCTCTGTTTTTAAGTGTGTTTTAACTTTTAAGCGACTCTGTTTCTTGTATGGTCATTTTTCAGATTCTTGCACAAACACACTGATCGAGGACTGTTACATAGTCTCCGGAGACGATTGCATCGCCGTCAAAAGCGGTTGGGACCAATACGGAATCAAATTCGGGATGCCGACACAGCAACTCTCGATCCGACGGCTGACATGCATCTCCCCGAAAAGCGCAGGAGTAGCCTTAGGAAGCGAAATGTCCGGAGGAATCAAAGACGTCAGGATCGAAGACGTTACTCTAATCAACACGGAATCCTCCATCCGAATCAAAACCGCTACGGGACGTGGCGCTTACGTCAAGGACATTTTCGCGAGGAGGATCACGATGAAGACGATGAAATACGTTTTCTGGATGAGTGGAAATTACAATCAGCACCCTGACGAGGGATACGATCCCAAGGCGTTGCCGGAAGTTACGAATATCAATTTCCGTGATATGACGGCCGAGAACGTTACGATGTCGGGGAAGCTCGAAGGGATTGAGAAAGATCCGTTTACGGGTATTTGTATTTCGAATGTGACTATAGCTTTGTCGGCTAAGCCTAAGGAAGTGCAGTGGAACTGTGCGAATGTGGCTGGGGTTACAAGCGGAGTTAAGCCGGAGCCTTGTAGTTTGTTGCCGGAGAAGAAAGCTTCGGCGAAGAATGCGGACTGTATGTTTCCGTCTGATTTGATTCCGATCGAGAGTGTTGTCTTGAAGAAGTGCTCAGTTTGATATAGTAGTGAAACATGAAAATGAATTACAAAACTTATAAATACAATTATTATAACGTTTTATAGTTCCTTATAGGTCTCTCTATTAATTTCTATTTAGAATCCGTTTGAGAGTCTTGGTTATAATTATCATAAAGTTACATTTTGAACACCTCTATATAAAACAACTAGTATTAGATTTACTTTCTCATTCCAATATTAGTAGTTACACAAAATAGAAAAAAAAAAAATCAAAATCAAAATCAAATTTGGACAAAGAAGATAACAAAAAAAACTCTTTAGTTGGCCACTGTGAACACCTTAAATAGCCAATGTACCGGAGATTACTTAGTCTCAGCTTCGGTTTGGGGTTTGGGATCTCTCCATTATAGAAAGATGCAAAGAAAACATTTTTGTAAATATATAGGAAAAAAAGGATTACATAATGGTACAAGCATGGGGATTATCATCGCTAAACATCGAAGCCGCAATCTCATCGCCGGCCACAGCGACTGAGTACACGGCCGGAGTGTGGAAGAAAGTGTGGACACCACCGGTGGGATCGGTACGGTGTGTATCGGAGTAATAGTGGTTGGTCACATAAGAAGGATATTTATAGAAAGAGGCAAAGTGGCTATCACCTAACCGGTATGGCCACGGTTCAGCCGCCTTACCGGCCCGTCGTACCGCTTTCAATACCTTCTTCTCCTCTAACCGGTATCCTCGAGCCGTCACTTTTTGAGTTTCCATCTCTACTTCCACTTCTTCCACTCCTGCACGTAAACCAATAATAACCGGATAAATTAATTTTATCTGACCACGTGAAATAACCGGAGATATCGATATTCGTATTAGATCGGTTGGATATGCTTAAGATTTGGTTGAGATGTTCAGTCCCGATAAGCGAACCAAACGAATACTTAATTTGGTTGAAATGAGTTCATTTAGTCAAATCTAAAACTCAATCCATATCAAACTGAAAAAAAAAAACGAGACAAAACTTTTACATTCGTTTGACAATTAAAGAAATATTGCATGCATCCATATTAAATTTAGTTTTACTTTGGACCTTTGGTTACTAACATTCTGAAACTAAAAAGATAAACAAAAACTAAATTAATCAAAACCAAGAAGAATAAGGTTAGAATGAGTAAGCAACTCATACTTAGAATGAACCAAGAAGAGTAAGATTAAAACTCATAAGATTAATTAAAAGGTGTGACATTTTAATACCTTTGACCTTGAGTAGAGTCTTCTTAAGCTTAGAAGCACATCCTTCACAATCCAAGTTTGGAACTCTTATCTCCACTGTCATCTACAAACATATATTTCAGTTATTTAATATTCATATCTGTATATACATAGCGATATATGTGTGTGTGTATAAGAAAATGAAAATATGTGTGTAAATTGTAAACGAAGGATAATAAGTAAGAAGATTGGAGTAAGATATATACTCACAGACATCCTTAGAAACTCAATCCAAGCTTAATCCCTTATAAAAAAGAAACTCCCTCCAAGCTTACTTAGTTCTAGAGAAGGAAGCAGAAGATAAAGGCTCCATATCATGGATGCATATTTATAGGTAGATTGTGTATGTGTGTGTGTAAATATAGACTATATGTATTTGATTTGGATTATTATTTTCATAATCTATTATAGTATATTAGTATTTGTTATTATGTAAAGGCTTCTTGGGTTGTGAACTAGGGAGACAGAGGAAGAACACAGCACACGCGTGAAATAGCAAAAGGTGTGAGCTTTTAGCCTTTAGGTTTTCTTCTCTGCCCCAAATCATATCGCTCTCAGTCTCTTCCAACTTGTACTTGTAATACTAACTTGTATTTTTCTTTCTCAACAAATATAGATTAGTTTTTGAAGTTAGAAATAAGAACCGTTAAGTATTATACCATTCCGAGTCAAAACAATCGTTAGATAAATGACTAAATAGACTCACAATTTTGCACTTTTAAGTATTTAGCCAACATAGCCATGACCGTTTGGTTACCATCATTTCATTTAAATTTATCCAAATATATGGATGTATATCAAAATTTATTATTGGTAAAATTAAAAAAAAAATCACCGCCAAATGGTTAGTTGATGTTGATAATAGAAGCAGTCCCTACTATAAAGAAGATAATAATATGAAAACGGATTTATTTCAAAGCTTTGTGAACCGTTCACTTTTTTAGTTCAAATCTTATCATGTTTTAACATATACTTTAGTAATGAAATAATGTCATTGAAATAATTGAGAAATCTCATTTAGGAAAATAACAAAAATCGAGAAACCTATAAACTAGATTATCTTTTTGGTTTATTAAGTTTATATTAAATAAGATGCAGTTTCTTGGTGTTGGAGGCATCATGAATCATGATAATTCGATAAATGTTACATATAAAAGAGTGTTTCGAGTAACTCGATTTTTTTTACATTACAACAAACGGATCCTTGGAATTTTGACTAACCATCAAAGGACTTAATAAACGATGAGGGTGTTGGGTTTATAGTTTAGATACTTGACTTTCATTGATATATCTTATTGAATTCAACTTTTGTGAATAATATGAAAGGAAATAATGTAAAAGCAAAAATTGAGAGCGTAGTCTGATTTTTTGATGTGAAGTTGTGATTAAGGTAGGGACATGGATAGTTATTATTAAGCATGAGCTTTAATTAAAAAATTGTCAAAGAGGGGGCACTCCCAAAAAGATTTGTTCATCCATCATTTTGTTTCCATTAATTAAGAGCTTTAATATATGTAACCGTTTGTATTGACAATCCGCAATTGACGACGAAATTAATACCAAACTTCATAAAACCTAATTATCCTTTAACTTTTAAATTGGTTCTGAATGCCCAAACATTTAAGAGATCTTTGATCATTGTATATAATAATACTATGATATTTAAGGCGAAAAAATGGTCAACACCAACATGTACTAAAATTGGTGTATCAAAAAAAAGCTGAACTAAAATAGAGTGTCATTTCCTATCTAAACGACAACAAAATTCAAATTCCATACCTCAACTATCAAATTTGACCTAAATAATGCCTTGACTATTAATATGTTAGTCAACTTTTACGGAATGCTGACAAGGCAGACACTATGACAATTTAAAAAAACGACGTCGTTTTAATCTGTCTAGAATCAAAAAAAAGAAGAGCAAAACGACGTTGTTTTCATCTGTATAGAATTAAAAAAAAAAAAAAAAAGCAAAACAGCGTCGTTGATGTAAGACTCCAGAAGCATCGATCTTTCCGGTAGCGGAGAACCGTCGAGGATATCGACGAGCATGTTACTGTAGTCGGCGAGGAGAGAGAGATGACTCATGACGGAGATCGTCAGTGGATGTACTCCTCCGTCGGGGACTACCACTTTTGACGAGTCCTTTTGGATTCCAGATTCGAAATCCACAAGTAGTGATCGAATGGATTCGCTAAGAGAGATGAGAGATTTGAGTGCTTGAGATCGTACGACGGAGCTTAAATCAAACGAGAAGATAGATTCAATCGCTCGTCGGGAATCCAAAAAAAAGAAGAGCTCCTTCTCGAGATTTTGCTAGCAATGATTTCCGGGAATCCAAAAAGAAGAAGAGCTCCTTCTCGAGAGATTTTGCTAGCGCAAGACTCTCTAATTGCGTCGGAGGATTCGAAGACGTGATCACAAAGAATCTTCTCTCCCTTGAAGAGAGTCTCCATGGAAACCTTCACTGCCTCTAACCAGCTACTAATCTTCAGCTCGATCGCTTCCCATGACATTTTCTTCGCCTTCTCCGTACTTGTTTTCTCCACTTCGAGTCGATAAATCCTTTCGTCGATGATCGATTTTCTGATGCTTTTATATATGCTCAAACACTCTTTCGTGTAACCAGAAGCGATCATGCACTCAGTGATGGATCTCAAATCCGTCATGACGTTGCTAGAAACTTCCTCCACTTCGACGATTGAATCACCGACGGTGTGTGAATCGTCATCGTCGGGTCAATCAGAGTAGCTGGATCTCGTCGAGGTAAGAGAAGATCGAGTATAAACGGATTCTGGATCTAGATAAGCATGATTCATCGACATGATCTGGTAAAACTCCTTCTGTATCCTCTTCATCGCGATCTGCATCAGCTTCTGGGACCTCACGAGCCTCTCCGAATTCGGATCCCATCGTCTTCGTTGCAGCCTCTGAAAAACCCTAAATCGATTTTGAGATTTTAATTTTTTCCAAATGAAAATGACGCTATTTTGCTCTATTTTTTATCTAGACAGATGAAAACGACGCCGTTTTGCTCATTTTTTTTGGATTCTAGACAGATTAAAACGATGTCGTTTTTTTCAAATTGCCACAGTGTCTGTCTTGTCAGCATTCCGTGAAAGTTGACTAACAGATTAATAGTCAATGCATGATTTAGGTTAGATTCGATAGTTGGGGTATAAATTTAAATTTTGTTTTCGTTTAGGTAGAAAATGGAACCCTATTTTAGTTCGAGTTTTTTTTTGCACTCCGATTTTATTAGTATATGTTGATTTGGACTCTTTTTCCCATATTTTAAGCTTCCGTTAAACCCTTTATTGAATAGTAAACTCCGACCAGGACAGCTCTATATATTATGAAAAATGTCATGTCGTAAACAGATCGTCGACAGTAGGATATTGAACGAAAAAGGGGTGAACAAAAGGGTCCATTTTCTCGAAATCACATGTGTCTCCAATGTTGCTTTATTGTGGTCCAAAATCAATGCTCGGTTTGTTAGTTATTGCCATCTTCTTTTTTAATTGATGTTTAAATATGAACCAAACCGGAAAAAAATATGAACCAAACCGGAAAAGATATGACTATATGGTCCTATTATTTGATTGGTTTTGATAATTACGATATGATACCATCTTTCGAATAATAATAGCATTTTGCTCTTTGTTTCGGGCTTGGGCTTAGTTCTTGAACTTGGCCTTGACATAGGCATTATTGACGTTTACAGTTTTATTCTGTTATTTTTCCCCGAAATTCACGTATGTGTGATTTTACTATTTTATCGTATACTCCAAAGTCAAACTAATTGATTTTTAACACAGCTAACTTCACACCATTTTTTCACGATTCTGTTATTCGACATTGTTAATGTTATTTACCGATGGCGATTAGCTTTAAAAATGATGCCTTTTTTGAGGTGCGCACCCTTCAACGTCTTGCGAACATTAAAAGTGATTTTGATTTAACCAACCCTTTTCTTGTTCTGGTTCACATTATTCTTCTTTTTTTTTTGGTCTAAGGTTCACATTATTCTGCTACCTGTCCTTTCGTTTTACCCACAAAAGCTCTCCATTTTTTCTCTAAGTCTCCATCTCTCTCTTCTTCATCTCTTTCGTTTCACGTTAATGGTTCTTAATTAATCATCCATTTTGCCGTTTGTTGGGGCATGCAACAGCAAGGAGGGACGATGAGGAACTCACCGTCCTACGGGTCATCGGGAGGGCATTCTCGTCATTTCGACACCATTTTGTCTCCCCTCGTCAAATCCGGCACCGGAACCTCCAGCAGATCCTACGCTTTCTTCTCCCTCTTCCTTTTCCTCCTCCTCGGCGCGTTCCTCTCCACGCGCCTCCTCCTCGACCCCTCCGTACGCCCACATTTATTATACATTCTTTGTCTCTTCTCTTCT
>PKMM01018086.1:610914-634012 GCA_002933915.1 Eutrema heterophyllum
ATTAATGAATTTTTATTTTATAATGTTTCAAAGTATTTGAAATTATTGTTAAAAAATAAAGACATATATATATATATATAGTAATGATTATTGTGTTGATAAAAAAAATATAAAATAGAAAGATCTAATATTCAAATGACCATTTTATAAATAAAAAAGTTCTACTCCAAAATAGAGTAGAAAATGGGTTTACTCCAAATATGGAATAATCTCACCTATTACTCTATTTTAGAGTGAAAAATGAAGTGGAATTAGAGAAAAATTTATTCCAAAATAGCATTTGGAGTGAGAAATATAGTAGGGTTGGAGATCCCCTTAATAAACTAGTCAACCATTGTTATTCGGGAAAAATGTCATAAAAAGCATGAACTTTCAAATTATGGCCATTTAAAGCATGAAATTTCAAGTTGACATTTTAAAGCATCAACTTTCGTTGACTTTATTTTAAATCCTAAAGTTTTGTTGATCAGGCCAATTTAGGCACGACGTTAACCCGACTAACAGACCGATTATCGGACATTAATCCTTCGTTATTAACTCTCCGTTAAGCCCAAAACGACGTCGTATTAGCTTCAACGGTTATATCATAATCCTTACAAAATCCCCAATTCATTCGATCGATTTAGAACCCTAAAATCGATTTCTGACAAAATTCACAAAATTGATTTCTTCTTCCTTTATTTTCGATTTCAGCTCGATTTCTTGTTCATCTTATCAAAGCGAACCTGATTTCTCCATCTTCTCCAACAGATATGAGTTGCAATTCTGGGCAATCAAGTGTTGAGAACGGAGGCCGCGGGTTTCCGAGCAAGTGTCATTGTGGATTAGATGTCACCATCTATACTCCGAAGACAAACGACAACCCAGGAAGACCTTTCTTCCATTGCCCAACCAGACGAGATGTAAGTAGTGTTGATTTTGTGGTTTTCGTTTTTCCTTTATAGTCTAACAACTCAATGTGTTCTTCGTCTACAAACCCATGATCATTTGTTTAAATGGGTCGAGGATGCCGTGTATGAAGAGGTTGAAGAAGCTTTACCGAAATTCTCCATCATTGAAAGTGAGATTACCAATGCCAAATCCGAGGTTGCAGCCGAGATTGAAGAGTTAACGGCTAGGATCAAAAAATGGAAGGAAGATGTAATGTCGAGCAAAAGGGAAATTCATACAACAAAATGGATGATCAAATTGTGCTTGGTGTGCCTTTTAATTAGTTACTGTCATAGTCATTGTGATCATAATGTTTCGTAAAACAAAGAAACAGAAAATGGTTCTTGGTTACTAGTGTCTTGGTTCCATGTATTTGTCTTGTGTCTTTGTTATGTGTCTTGTGTCTTGGTTTAATGTTTTTTTTTGTTAGGAGTGTTTTGTGTCTTTGGTATGTGTCATCTTCATCTTTTTTATGTATTTCTGTCTTTGTAATGAAACTTTGGTAATGAAAATCGAACTTTGTTAATGATCCGAGAACAATGCATCTAACACTATTTAAGTATAACAAAATGTGAACATAATCCGAGAGTAACCAAAAAACATGATCAAACAACATAAAACAAACACCATCATAAGTTTAGACAACAAAAAAACCCGAGAGGCATAACACAAATATCAAACAAACCCTAGGTGGAACATTCAAACCATGATCCAAGTCCTGTAAGTCCTTGTCCTTGCCCTTGTGAAACTTGCTGAGCTCTTTGTGCTTGTCCTTACCCTTGTGATCCTTGTTGTGATTGTGATCTGAGAACTTGTGATCCGAGAGCTTGTGATCCTTCTTGTGGTTGTGATCCAAAATCTTGTGGTGCCTAATTCAAATGTCTGTTGAGTCATACAAAGACAGACATGATTTCAACTATTCTAAGAAAATAGACAAAACAAACCTGATGTTTCCTTGGTCGACCTCTTGGTCTCTTTGGTAGATTCAAAATACTAGGATTTTGGTACCCTGCCTTGTTGTGCCCATCTTGCTTGCAATTAGAGCATGTCATTACACTCTTCTCCCTTGACATTTTGGACTTATTTGAGGAAGAAGAAGCTTCATTTCTTCCTTTCTTCCTAGCGTAGTTACTAGGCCTTCCAGGGTTGCCTCTTCTCCATGGGGGTACAAGACTAGCAACCTATTCAATCTGGGCCACAATGGCATCCCTTGGACAGGCTTTATACCATCCATGTATGTTTCTCGCCACATTCTTCTTGTGTAAAAGTCACTCACGTAATTTGTAAAAGTCACTCACGTAATTTTCAACCTTTTCTTTTTTTCCTATTATAACACTTGCGGCATGAACACAATGGATTCCAACCATCTGCCACTTCCTGCAACCACACGTTTTCTCATTCATGTCAACAGTATAGCTAACACCATTCAGCTCAACCTCATGCATATTGTTTCTGGCCATGTATCTGACGCAATGTTGTGCCCCAGCTATCATTTTCTCAATCTCAGAATGAGCTCTCTTTGTGAACCTAGTCTTCAACTTGTCAGCAATGAGATATCTCTTAGCATTTCTTACCATACATTGTCTCCTTATGTCCTCTAGCAAATCCAACAAAGGCTTTCTCCTTGCTTGTCTAATTGTTTTATTGAAAGACTCACTAAGATTGTTGAGGTTGTCATTGCAGCAACTTCCAATCTTAAAGAAAGCTCTGGACCAGGATAGAGGATTCGTAGCTTGCAGAGATGTATAAGCTTGAGTATTGTACCTCTTTAGTGCTTCCATGTGATCAGTGTACTCTCTTATCGTGTAGCTGCGTGATATCTTCCAAAACATCCTCTGCAGTTCTTGATCATGACTATCTCTCTTCCAATTGTCCATTATGTGTCTTGCACATTGTTGATGCTCAACTTGTGGAAGTATGGTATGGACAACCTTAACTAGACCCTGCAAAAGAAAACATAAAAAGTCAAGTCCATACATAAAAATGTGAAGTCCATACATAAACCAGAGAGTGAAACAATACTCACTGTTTGTTTATCTGAAATGATAGCTACGTTAGACCCTCCATTTAGACCCAAACTTCTAGAGAGCTATCTAACAAACCAGTCCCAGTTAGGGTCATTTTCAATTTCAACAACTGCCCAAGCAATAGGAACAATCATATTATCTCCATCTCTTCCAACAGCAGCTAGAAGATGACATTTTATATCCTATTTCAGAAAAGCTCCATCTAATCCTATGATAGGTCTGCAAGTCCTTTTCCAAGATTCTTTTTGTGATTTAAAACAAACATATAAACGATAAAACCTTTGTTTGCTTCCAATTGTTGGTCCTGGAATTGTCTCGATCTCAAACTCCAACTCTATATTCTGCTTAAGAACCTCTGCTTGATAATCCCAAATCCGAGCAAAATGGGATTGATGACTTGTCCTTCTTGCTCCCATAACTTTTGTCTTTGCCTTAGCACACATATCTGGAGTCACTTCCAAGTTGTACTCTCTCTTAATCTCGGCAGCCATGTCGTATTTTGTAAGCTTTGGATTCAGTCTCAGCCTTTCATCAAAAAACAAGGCAATCGTAAACCGCTTCAACATCTTTGAATACCCTGATCTGATATAGATATGCTCATTGACATAGACTCTTATCTGCATCTTATGTTTCTTCTTCTCATAAAAACAGTAGACTCTCCACGGACACTTAACCTCACCATCAACATAGCAGCATTTAGCACCTATCCGCCTAGATTGAGACCTATAGAGTTTTATGTCGTACCTTGTCTTCAGAGAGTACCTCAAAACTGCAAGCTTGAAATCTTCTGACGAGTTGTAAGTTTTCTCCACCGCTAGCAAAACATCTTCATCTTCATTATCTATACGGGCTTCCTCTTCTTCGATCTCGCATTCGTCATCAGATGACAGAGGATCTGGAATCTTATCCTCCTCCCAAATGTCATCTCCACTGTCAGCATCACTACCAGATTTGTCATCTCCAACAGCATCTAGAAAATCTTCTTCTAAGTTTAAGTTAGCATCTTCTTCGACACCTAAGCCGTTCAAGTTGTCCTCATCGTCTTCTCCACCGTCTACGGCATCATCATTCGCATCACATTCTTCATCACCACCAACCGCGCAGTCATCTCCACTGTCAAGCTCCAATTTAGGCTCAAATCCAGGCTCATTATCGTCCTCCTCTGCTCTGAACTTTGATCGTCCTCGACGCCGTTGTGGAGCTTGAACTCTATCTCCGGCAACAGGATCTGATTCTCCTTGCCGCGGTGGTGCTCGAACTCCATCTCCAGTCTGTGCTTCGCCATGCCGCGGTGATGAAGCTTCAGTATGTGATTCACCTTGACGAGGTGATGCAACCCTTTTTAAGAATTTCTTAGTTCTCATTTTTGACAGAAATCGATTTTGTGAATTTTGTCAGAAATCGATTTTAGGGTTCTAATGAATTGGGGGTTTTGTAAGGATTAAGATATAACCGTTGAAGCTAATATGGCGTCGTTTTGGACTTAACAAAGAGAATAACGAAGGATTAATGTCCGTTAATCGTCTGTTAGTCGGGTTAATATCGTGCCTAAGTTGGCATGGTCAACAAAACTTTAGAATTTAAAATAAAGTCAACGAAAGTTGATGTTTTAAAATGTCAACTTGAAAGTTCATGCTTTAAATGACCATAATTTAAAAGTTCATAATTTTTATGACATTTTTTCCATTGTTATTTCCTAAATTCACCCTTATAAAAACATAAAAGATATATTTAAAAGTTATATATATATATATGTATATATATATATATATTTCATTTTATATTATATCCGTAGAAAATTAAACAAGACAAATTTAAGAAAATATACAACAACTACTACGAATGGTTTAGATAAAAACACAATAAACGATATATTCAAACATAAGCAGGCAGTTCAACCACATATCTACTAAGCTTAATACAAATGCATGAAGAGCTTGTGAAACAAAAACTTAACCAAGCCAATTAATGACAAGTAGTGAAAGGTTTCAAAAGAATACTACAGATGGGTGGGCCAAATTACCGAAGCGAGTCGAAATTCATCAAACCGAACCCGAACCGAATTTTACAATAACCCAAATGGTATAGAAATTTCTATACCAAATTTCCCGAGCTGAACCCAAACTGAACCGTTTGGCTGAGATTCACTAAAATATTAATATAATTAATTAAATATATAGGAAAATATATTAAAATATATTAAAATCTATAATGTTAATTAAAAATTAGTTAGTTATTTTTATTTTTCTTATAAGTTTTTGTCAAAAACCAAACCGAATCCAAACCCGAACCGAAACTTTTTTTCTCATTTGGACATATTCTTCATATTTCAAATTTTCTGAAATCCAAATTTTCCGAACCGAACCCGAACCGTTTAACCGCACGCCTCACCCTAGTACTGACCCTTTGATAAACTCGAATGCCTTGGTGATTGACATATCCGAACTTTCACATGTCCAAGGGTGTCAATAATGTTTATAGTGAATCTTTTCATTGATCTTGGAACCAAAGCCGGTCATGAATTTTATAAAGCCACAAACCTGAAGAAAAAATTGGGTCGTTTTGCCCTCATTTTCTTTGCACCGATGGTCATCACCATGTTGAGCAATGTTTATATCTTGGCCATTTTCTAAACTATTAACATTTTCATCTTTCAGGTTGATTTCATCTTCTAAACATGATCAACTTTAGGAATTTCAGATTTCTTTACATACCTTAACATCACATTAGTTTAAATTTTTATTAGTGTTTTCTCTTTATTTTTTATGCATTGCCCATCCTTTTTTTTAATTCTATTCAAAAAATTAAACTGCGATAAAAATTGTTAATGAGTCTCAATACAAAGAATAAACAAACCAAAAAAACAAGTATGATCAATCTCGTAAACAAAGCGCTCGTAGGCTCCTAGTTGTGTTGAATTGTTCATATGTGGACACAGTCAAGAGGATCATTAAGGGTAATCTTGTCTTTCTGCATTTAGACATAGGGTTTAGACTCCAACTTAGTTATATGAAAGGTTTTTTTTTTACTCGTCCTCTCCCCAATTCATCAAATTCTCAGAGATATCTTTTAGGAAGAAGATGAGTCTGCATGATCAACACAACCGTCTCTTTGGTATGCAAATTAACCCCTTCAGTTTGATTTTGGTCTCTTGTTTATTTTATGAATTCTGACACTCTTTGTCACCAGAGAATCAAAATCCTACGAGTGAATACACATTGAGAAAAATGCAAGAATATTATCAGGGCCCAATTTACAAGGTATGATTTCATCTCTATAGTTAAACTCATGTTCATTTAGTTGTCTCAAGTTCTAGCAAATCATAGAAACGTAGTTGACTCGTAAGGTTTCTTCCAATTCTTTGTAGATGTTTTCTAGACTTCCATCATACAAGAGACAACTATGGGCCCCGCAGATCAAGACGATAATGGACTCTATGACAGACAACGGTATAACACCATTGACCAAATACTATTTCTTCCCTCACATTGATCAAAAGTTTTAATTACTTTGGTAATATGTGGCAGAGCTTGATGGACCAAAGCCAGAGCAGATGGGTGTCGCGCGGATGCAGGAGATAGCCAGAGGATCCAGACAGGACGTGAAACAAGTTAGGAAAATGCTGAAAGAGTACAAGAGGCTAGAGAAAGTGTGGAGAGATCTAGAGAGATACATGAGCGATACAAAGCTGATTTACATGTCTGCTCTGTTTTGGAATGAGATCGCAACTCCTTTCCACGTAGAGATGGTCCCAGAGCCGGAATATATTCCTATTAGGCTTCCTCCTCCGAAGTTCGAGTTAATGGATTTGGTGAAGTGGGCTCCTATTTTGGGTTTTTTTGTATTTGGTTTTTGGTAGCCATTAGATTAATTATTAGATTAAAGATAATCTCATAGTATTATTTTTTTTATCAATATCATGAGATTTGATTCAATACAGTGAGGATTTATTCGACTGTGGATTTTTGAAAGAGAAAAAAAAAAAGACTCTTTGTCTTTGTGGAAGACTTGCTCACGTCTCACATCTTAATTTCATACTAGATGATATGAGGATGATTATGTTCTGTAGCTGTGTTCTTGTACTAATAATCAATCAGATCTACACTGATCCTGAAGCAAGCCCAAGTGTTGAAGACTCTAAACGCAGCACAAGTCTTTTAACTGATGAAGCATTGAGAAAATAAATTTACTCACCGGGATATACATGAAAATTATCTATCCGTGATTTATTTCTCATGAGTAACTTTAGCTTTGAATGTGTTTTGGAGTCGTTCTCGTGATTTGGCTTGAGCAGCCAATGCAACATCGTCAAGAAATCCCTTTTGTGGGAATTCTTCAGATACAAGACTCCAATAGACCTCAAACTGTTGAGCTGCTTCCTCTTTTTTATCCATTAAGCTATAGATTATGCCCTGAAACAAATACCATCAATTTCTTCAAAGTGCAGTAGCAAAAGATCCCTTTAACTCGTTACCCCGATAACTTAAGAGACGACTTTATTGATTCAAAGATCATTCTTTTCATCAATAAACTTTACATGGCAAAGGTAAGGTCGAAAATCTCCCGGGTTATCGCTAACCATCTGCTGAAATATCTTTATACCTTTTTCAAATTGACCCTGAGGTTTTAAACCAATCTCCATAAGTACATACAACAATCCACATTATTCCTCTGCATACTTAAAGATTTTTCAAAAGGACCAAAACAAACAAGAAGGAAATTTAGGATAATTCTGCAATTGATCGGCTTTACCTTCACAATATGCATTTGGCCGATCAAGACTTGTATGTTTCTCTCTTCGGTTACTCGGTTTCCTTGTCTAGCAACTTCCATATCTTCTTTGAGCATATCAAAGACAGAGGAGTCATGAGTCTTATGCATTACCATAGCTAGACACTACAAGCAACAAGACAAGACCAAAAGTGGGAAACGCTTTTGTAAAGAGCAATCAATTCAAGATATTGCAACATCGAAATCAAGGCACCATTTCTATTACCTACCAACAAGAGAAAACACCATTTCTCCTAAACATCAAGTAAATTCACAGTTTCATTTGAAGACTAATCCTAGAGAATCATTAGATTGTGAGAAACTGATACACTCAGGTTTTACCCAAAAATAACTATGCAAGTGCACAAACATTGACATTACTCATTAGTATTTAGGTATCGAATCCACATAGACCAAAATTACACTACAAATTTGTGAGATTAAAGTAGAACTAAGACAAAAATAAGGCTTTTGGTTGCGAGTAAACAATGAGAAAATCGGTTTAAAACAATGAATTAAATGCGTCAAGTTTCAGAGAAATTCCCATAAAACATAAATTGCAAATTGCAAACATATATGCATCAAAGAATCTATTAAACACCATTTTTGAACTCAAATCACTCATTTATAATTTATCTTACTTTATAATTTATCTACTGTCATAGCATCAACTACTATGTCTATCAAACTAAGATTATAAACTGTTGTTGAATTCAGAAAGTTAAACATGCATTTTAGATCGAGTTTGATATGTTCACAAAACACCCTGTACACAGCGCATATTAGAATCTAGATTTCGCATAGCACGAATTAGAAATATGGTATAAATATCAAAACACATATTGCACAACAAATCAACAAAATATTATCCTCTCACTAAAAAATTAAGAATTAAAAATTTAACATATTTGAATCAATATAATACTTAAATTAATTTTATTTCTCATTTCATATTTTATATTTCAAAATTTAGTAAACAAAAAAATTTATCCCGCACGGATGCGCGGATTAGAATATAGTTATGAATTAAAGCCAAGGTTACGTTGCGTGGCCATGATATTGCCATATTGGTGGTGGCATATGGTGCAGCTCGGTGGCCACTCATTCTCACAAGTTGCTCTTAACTTAGAGGACAATAAACGTATATTGCTTTTGATTTAGTCCATAATCATCTAAGCTCTCTTATTAAATTTTTTACATTTATAATGGTCCCCGATTTCACATATAGTTGGTTATTATACCATAGAGTGATTTGGACGGTACTATTTGATACCGCATCATGATACTGATACACAGTTATGGCAATCCTATAATATCTTATTATTTGATTTGGTTTTAATTATTTTAAGATCCTCATCAGATTGAATTCAAACAAAGATTTAAAATGGATATGTATGCAGTTTGTTAAATAATTCCCACAGGTATTTGTTTGGGATTAGCAAATGGCTGCAATGATTTCATAATGACAAATTGGCTTTTAATTATATGGACATTTTTTAGATTCCATTTCAAGTCACGTGCTTTTCCGTTGGTAACACGTGACTTTCACAGCTATCTTCATGTGGACGAATAAAGTAAAAGAAAATAGGGAAAATATTTAGATCTTGCAGCCTTTTTTTCTACTGATCACATGGAAAATATAGCGTGTGAGAATAGCAGTTCCAAATTCATAATTTTTATTTTTTTGTTGCTAATTGATATTGCGTAGATTTTAAGGGGAGAAAAAAAATAATGAGATGCTTTGGATATCCTAAGCATTATCTATTCTATTTTTTTTTCAAATTAATAAATTAGTGCGAATATTGGATTGGATTGCGATGTAACAGATGGATCGCAATTATTCATCTTTAAATAATGATTTGACATTTAATCACTAGAATGATAGCCAAATAATCATATGCAAAGACAATGATTGATAAAATAAAACACATAACATATATGATTATAATTCCTTAAAAAATATATGATTATATGTACGCGTGGAAGTCTTATGTAATTATTTTTATTCTATTTTAAAAACTTTCTTAAACAATGTATTGGTTGTTTTTGTTTCTTTGATTGACAGTTAAGTTAATAAATAGATGTTATATATATGTTTGTTTTGAATCACCAAACAGCCGTTACTTGCCGCCGTAGCACAGTTAAGGTTCGTTTAGCATTGGCTTCGGTTGGGTTCAGTTTGGTTAACATTATAGGTAAATTAATAAAAAAAATTCACAATTTCTTATTCTCTTATTTTCTGTAACGAGATAAAGTAAGAAACTAAACGATTAATTGACCGATGGAAAAAAAAGGGAAAACCTTATTCGAAATTTTAAATCAAGGCATGTGCGAATGTGTTAACTTTGCTAGTGAGTCACACTATATTCGGTTCTTGTTCGGTCTCTTGTATCATCTAAACCGGCAATCGTCGTAAAGGGAAAACCAAGCTCCGTTATCTCCGCACTATTAAAACCGTCCCTTCTTCGTTTCATCGCAAATAACAAACCGTTCAAATTTCTCTGCTACTCTACTCTCTACTCTCTACAGAACTCGGTCGCTGACTCAGTGAAATTCTCAGAGAAAATGCGAGAGATCCTTCACATCCAGGGAGGTCAATGTGGGAACCAGATCGGTGCTAAGTTCTGGGAAGTGGTTTGCGCCGAGCATGGGATCGATTCGACGGGGAGGTATCAAGGGGACAGCGATTTGCAACTCGAACGAGTCAATGTCTACTACAACGAAGCGAGTTGCGGTAGGTTCGTTCCACGCGCCGTTCTGATGGATCTGGAGCCCGGGACGATGGATAGCGTCAGATCCGGGCCGTACGGTCAGATCTTCCGTCCTGATAACTTCGTTTTCGGTCAGTCCGGTGCCGGTAACAACTGGGCCAAAGGACATTACACGGAAGGGGCTGAGTTGATTGACTCGGTTCTCGATGTTGTTCGTAAGGAAGCCGAGAACTGTGACTGCTTGCAAGGTTTAAAATCTTCTTCTCAAAAACCTTTCTACGTCTTTTGATTGCTTATAAGCTTTGGATCTCTTCGGATTTTCTGGTTCCGAATTGGGAGTAGTTTAGGTCACTTGAAGTTACTCCTTCTATATAACCGTTATCTTCACAAGGACGAAGCCTAGCTTGCTATTCAACATTTTTGTGCTGTAAAAATAGGTCATAAGTGTGAAGATTCCGCAATTCATATATTGAATGTTTCTGTGTATCCTCAGGATTCCAAGTTTGCCACTCGTTGGGAGGAGGCACTGGTTCGGGAATGGGAACTTTACTGATTTCAAAGATCAGGGAAGAGTACCCAGATCGGATGATGCTCACATTTTCAGTCTTTCCATCTCCAAAAGTGTCTGACACTGTTGTTGAGCCTTACAATGCAACTTTGTCTGTCCATCAGCTCGTGGAGAATGCAGATGAGTGTATGGTCCTTGATAACGAAGCTCTCTATGACATTTGCTTCAGGACTCTTAAGCTTACAACTCCTAGCTGTAAGCGCCTCTTTTCAGTTCTTGATTTTCAGTGATATACACTCTCATAGATCCAATTTACTCAGGTTTTAATCCATCCTTTTGGTCTCTAAGAACTTATTCAAAACTTAGAGTAAGAAATCAGATGATTTGCATGATCTAGATATGCTTATTCCCCCATCTCTAACTAAGTAACTAAATAAAAGTGTGTACTTATATCTGACACCATAGGTTGAATGTACATCATTTGGCTGAATAATAGTTGAGCTATGTATACGTTCTTTAAGTGGTTTTGTTTTATTGTTGATCTGCTGCTGATTTTATGGCGTTCTGTTCAGTTGGAGATTTGAATCACCTCATCTCTGCAACCATGAGTGGTGTAACTTGCTGCCTCCGTTTCCCGGGTCAGCTGAACTCCGACTTGCGAAAGCTTGCAGTCAATTTGATTCCATTCCCTCGTCTACACTTCTTCATGGTCGGATTCGCACCCCTCACATCACGTGGTTCCCAGCAATACCGAGCATTAACCGTTCCTGAGCTCACCCAGCAAATGTGGGATGCCAAAAACATGATGTGTGCAGCTGACCCGCGCCACGGCAGGTACTTAACCGCATCAGCAATGTTCAGAGGCAAAATGAGCACAAAAGAAGTCGACGAACAGATGATCAACATTCAGAACAAAAACTCATCTTACTTTGTGGAATGGATTCCCAACAATGTGAAGTCAACTGTCTGTGACATCCCACCTACAGGTCTGAAAATGGCGTCCACGTTCATCGGAAACTCCACTTCGATCCAGGAGATGTTCAGGCGAGTGAGTGAGCAATTCACGGCTATGTTCAGAAGAAAGGCTTTCTTGCATTGGTACACTGGTGAGGGAATGGACGAGATGGAGTTTACGGAAGCAGAGAGTAACATGAACGATCTGGTCTCGGAGTATCAGCAGTACCAAGACGCGACCGCGGAGGATGAAGAAGGGTATGAGTATGAAGACGAAGAGGAAGAAAATGTCCAAGAGGAGCAATAACAATGATCGTTGAACTAAATGTTCCCTCGTATAGTTTTCTCTCTTATTCTGGTTTTTCACTCGTTTGTCTTTGTGTTCACTTTTCAGTAGTGCGTGCATCTTCGAATTTAGCTTTAAATTTCGTGTTGGTTCTTTCCCTAGTTCCGGTTCACGTCTAAAATTTGTACGGTTTGAGATTCTCATTTGTCTTTTTGGGTCTAGCAAAGTCAGTAAAGTCTTTCCTCGTTCATGATTCGAGTTTAACAGCGTATTAATTGTGTAGTAAATGAGACTCACGGTTAATGAGCTCTTTGATCATATCATTAATAGTATGAACTTTATCAAAAACAACTTCAAAATATTTTATCATGGGAGTTTTTTTTATCCTTTTTGTAAGATAAAATTTTATCCCAATTTAAGGACATTGGAATCTGAACCATTTTTAGATGTCAGAAAATAAGGCATGGTTAGACCAAGTGGAAGCTACCATTCCACTAGCTTGTCTTAGAAGTACATGTCATTTTCAATTTTGTTAAAATCAAAAACGTATTGGTCCTTATCTTGGCTTTATCCGTTTTGGCAGTACGCTTTAAGTTGTCAAATTGGCCACGACGCACTAATTCAAGAGCATCTTATATTCTTAACAACCAACGCAGCGACAACGCCAAGAAAAAACAAAAGAAAATGAAAGAAAGAAACTCCTTTATTATACTTCAATCAACTTTATTTCCAATTTTGTAATTTAGCTATACCTTAACCACCATGTTCTCTTTCACCCATGAAACATGAAAAGTATCATAAAAAGCCAGAAACTAACAACCAATAGAGAAAGCAAAACCACTTGCGTGAAAACTAAGACTCATCACCAAGGATTCCAGCAAGATGGTGTTTTTTTGTTTAGGGTTTTTCGAGGAAGTGCTGCGCGACGATACGGCGCTGAATCTTACCGGAGGCGGTTTTGGGGAGGTTATCAGTGATGAACACTCTCTTTGGCACCTTGAAAGCTGCCAAATTCTTCTTACAGAACGCTTTAATGTCCTCTTCGCTCACAGTTGTTCCTTCTCTTGGAATCACCGCACAGTTAATCTGATAAACAAATAAACCAGGGAAAAAACTCCCTTCTTTAACCGATCTAAACATCTAATTCTTGAAACAGCATTAAGGCATATACCTACGTTTATTTAAGAGCATTAATGAAGTACGATCGCATAATGTTTTGATGATGAAGCAGGACAATCATGGCAGCCAAGGGAGAACCAATTCATGAGTTCAAACTATATGTATAATCTTTATCCTTAATCTCTGAATTACAGTGAATAACAAGTTTTGTTTACCTCTTCGCCATATTTCTCATCAGGAACCCCGAACGCAACTCCCTGAGAAACGTCGGGATGAGTTAACAGTACTGCATCCACTTCAATTGGGGATATCTTCTCACCTGAAACAGAGATTGTAAAGTATGGAAATTCTAAGTAACTGATACAAAAGAAGAAAATATTACGAACAAAGCAGCCTCTGTCTTTGACTTGTTTCTCTACTACTGTGTCTTTTCTCATTTCTTTTATTTGTTGGGGGTTTTTCTTTGACAAGTCTACCCACTCCATTGAGACTATGCAAATACAGGGATTGATCCGTATAAAGTGCTTGACATAGACTAGTATTATTGTGAAACAGTAAAGCCATCACATGAATTAAATGAGACTAACCTCCACGGTTAATAAGCTCTTTGATCCGACCCACCAGATGCAAATACCCATCGGAATCAAAGAAACCGATATCACCGGTGTGGAACCACCCAAACTCGAAACCTGCCTTGTTGGCCTCTGGGTTGTTCTTGTACCCCTTTGTCACATTTGGACCTCTTATACAAACCTCTCCCTTGCTATTTGGCTCTTGTGTCTCCCCTTTCTCATTGAGGATCGCCATTTCTTGACCTACCGGTTTCCCAACAGACCCAGGCTTATGTGGACCTTCCTCTGGTAAGGGGTTGGAGCTCATCAAGTGGGTTGCCTCTGTCATTGCATAGGCCTCAAGAACCGGTGCTCCAAAAGCTTCCTCAAGCCTGGACAATATCACCTGACCAAAACCATAAATTTGGTTAAAAACAAAGAGATCCAAAATGTTTTGCAAATCATTGTGCTGTACTGTATTCTCCATGAATTACAAACGCATCAACAATTGACTGGAAACAAGAGCATTACCGGAGCCAAAGAAGCACTGCAACTCCTGATGAACCGGAGTTTAGGGTATTCCGGCTCAGGGTGGCTCGCGTGGCGGTCCAATATGATCTGATGAATGGTCGGAACAGCAGTATACCATGTGGCGTTATACTTCTTCATGTCTGGCCAAAACGTTGATGCTGAGAATCTACCCGCAGCTGGGAGAGTCACGGCCGCACCAGCTCCAAGCGAGCTGAGCAGGCCGGCTAACAATCCATGAACGTGGAACAGAGGGAGAACAATCACGGTCGAATCAGACTCGGTGAGTTTGTAAACCGATTTAATGTTCCTGACGGATGATACTAGATTGAGCTGCGTAAGCGGTACACCCTTTGGACGGCTCGTGGTCCCGGAAGTGTGGAGGAAGAGAGACGCGTCTTCCGGGCTATTAACGAGTTCCGCCGCTGAGTCAACGACCGAGTCGGAATCGGCCACGGACAGAGAAAGGTCTGAGCCGGCGTCTAGCAGCGTGGCGGTGACGTGAGAGATGTTCAGCTTGGAAGCTGCCTCTTGAGCAGGTCCGTTTCCTTCTTTAGAGGTTAATAATAGCTTTGAATCTGAATCGGAGAGGTAAAACTCGAATTCTTCCGCCGTGTACGCCGCATTCAACGGCGCCGCCGTGGCCCGAGCTCTTATCACCGCCAAAAACATGATAACAAACTAAGAAAAAAAATATATAAATCAAGAAACAATGATCCATAAGCATAACCCGAATCTGGAAAACAACTTTCTTCAAGTAAGAAGCGATAAACAAATTTTCCATAATCCTTAGAAAAAACCACCATTTCCACTTCCCATGGGATTCTCAGCACGCAAAATAAAATCACTAAAATCCAAAAGAAACGAAAAAAATATACCTCAACGGTGTTAGGGAAGGTGAGAGCGACCACATCGCCGGGCTTAATTCCGGCGGCGGAAACAAGGCGTGAGGCGGCGTGTTCAATTAGATCGTGAAGACGCGCGTGAGTGAGATCGAATTTTCCGGAAACCGAGAGCGCTCGCCGATCGGGAAATTTTGTGGCGACGTTTTTCAATAATCCGGTGAGTGTATCGCTATCCATGGTATCGTGCTCCGGAAGTTCAAAACAGAAACAACGATCGAGAACGGGCAAAAATCAGCGATGCCCCAAATTATCGAAAACAATCAGATTTGAGCCCCGTTATAAATTGTTTTTTGTTTTTCTTTTTCTTTTAATAAAAAAATTGATCAAATACATAATTAACCTTTTCAATATTTACTAACCCAACCAACCATATCCGACCCATATCCGATTAGAACGGATCCACCAAAAAAACATTAATCCCCAACGTAACTTTTTCTTCTTCATCTTTTTTTTTTTTGGGTAACAACTCTTCTTCTTCTTGATTCCGGCCAAGAACTTTGGATGTTTGTTGGGTTTTGCAGTGAACGATTTGCAAAATTAGAACTGAGATTTTCAGTAAACGATTTGCAGACCTAGAACAACTGGGATAACTGAGATCACTGGAACAACTATAACAACTAGAATAACTGGTACAACTGAGATAACTGGTATAACTAGGATAATTTAGTTACATTTCATTTGTTTCTTAAAACTGGTACAACTGGTACAACTGATATAACTGGTATAACTGGAATAAATAACTGGTATAACTTGAATAAATAACTAGTATAATTGTATAAATTAAAATTAAATAAAAAATCGGACACGTGCGCTGACAAAAGGGGACACATGCGCCGTCAAAATAACACGTGTGTCGTCAAGTTTGTACATAGTTGTACACTAAGATTTCAGTTGTACAGATTTGTTCATAGTTATACTTCATGGTCAAAAACTTGTAAGTAGTTATACCCTAATTTAAGTTATATTTATATAGTTGTACCAATTACATTAGGTAATTAAATTATATTTAACATGCAAAAATTTGTGTAAAAGGTAGTAATTTGTAAGATTTTCATAAGTATGGGTTAAGATTTACAAACTAACCTTAAAAGTGTAAGGTATTGATGTAAAGGTAAGATGATGGTGTAACCAATTCTAAAAAAAATGAATTTATCTGATCTAAAAGTAAGATAATGTTGCAACCATTGTTGCTTATTCGAATCAAATACGTAGTTTGAGCTGTTTTTTTTTATAATAACTATTTTCACCATAGTTATACCAAATAGTTGTACTAGTTTTACACATCTAGAATTTATCCAAAAACTTAGGAGATGCAATTAAAACATAGTTGTACTAGTTTTTTCAGAGACATAAATTAACATCCAACAACACAAACGAGTTACGTACTAGTTCCATGCAAAACACTAGCACGGTCATCTTTGTACCACATTACATATGCCTTCTTATGATCCGCTTTAAATGGAATGTAAGTTAACTTCAGTTTCGTCGGAGCTTCATCTACTATGATCTTCATGCATAGTCTACTAACCAACCCAGAATAAGTTAACTCCTCTAACGATTCTTTCATCAATAAAGTATAGTTGGGATCTTCACTTGGAATCCATGTACGTCAGCTCCGTTCCCTGAATAATATCCCCCATAATCAAAATCTATGACTGTGAACTGACAACTATTCATTGTCCTCTGAAAAAGAAAAAAAAATAACAACATTAGTATATATTACAACTAAATTGTACCAGTTCTACCAGTTGTACCTAATTCGGAAAATTAACTAGTTGTCCCAGTTGTACCAGTTATATCCAATTCAGAAAAGTTGATTAGTTGTACCATTTATACCAGTTGTACCTATTAACTAGTTGTACCAGTTGTATCGGTTCATTTGTTTTCTTCCTCGCTTTTGTTTTTTTTTGTTTTTTAAATTTCACATTATTTTAATGTGAGTGCAAAATAGTAAAATATCAGTTGTGTAAATGAAAGAGGGGCAACTTGATTAGGAGAGGGGCAAGTTGATTAAATTTATACAAAAGGGGCATATTAGATGTTTCCTCATCGAGAGAACGATGAGGATGTGAAGCGGAGAGAAGAGAAAAGAGCAATCATCTCATATATCCCTAAATCTAAAACACAAGTCTGAAAACTCCCCCTTCTAAAATGAATTTTATTTTGATTTATTTTTAATTCCAAAAACCAGTGTTTTACTTTCTTACCCTAGCCAAAATTAAGAAATTACATCTCATACCAGGGTATAACCCAAAACATATCGGATCTGACCCGAAACCCTTTTTAAAATTAAAATTGAAATCGACATCTCCTCTCTCAAAACTCAAACTTCTCTTCGAATTCAAAACCCGTTCTCACCCGTAACTGCTCTTCGTAAAACTAGGGATAATTGAGTCGAAATCAAAACCAAATCGAGTTCGATCGAAGATGGGACCAAAGACACGGGGGGGGGGGGGGGAAGAGGACGATTACTCGAAATGAAGAGGTAGAAGATACGAGGGGTTCAGATCCAGTTGTCGAAGTCTCCCGAACGAATGAAGAGGTAGAAGAAGAAGGGTTGAGTTTGCGATCTCCGGTTCGGATATGTGAGGAACTCGGTCCGGTTGAAGATGAAGGAGATGAAGATGAAGGAGATGAAGGAGAAGGAGATGAAGGAGAAGGAGATGAAGGAGAAGGAGATGAAGATGAAGGAGATGGAGATGAAGGAGATGAAGGAGATGAAGGAGATAAAGGAGATAAAGGAGATAAGGACGAGGAAAGTACCCACTCGGGAAGCAGCCGAACCGTGAGCGACCCCGACGAGTCAACGGTAAGTAGTTGGATTCGATTGAATAATTAGGTAGAACTAGGGAAAACTAGTGTGATTTGAATTTTTGGGTTTTAAGTAATACTTGTATAAATAGATAAAACTAATGTGATTTTGTAAAACTGGTAGAACTAGATAAAACTGGTATAACTACGTAGAACTAGTCGGTAATATATCTTGGTAATACTTGGTAAAACTGTTTGTTACAGAATTCCGAGGAGGAAACGACATCACTACAACCTCTGAAAATGTACTTCCCGCCGACGGAGTATAAGAAGAAAATTAAGATATCCACGATATGTGTTTTATCCACGAAGCCTTGAACACGCTAGAGAATTTGGATCCTCCGCAGAATTTGGATACATTCCGAGAAAGTATTCCAGGCGCAGACTTAAACTGTCCTAGGATGTGCAAAACAAGGTTCAAGAAAAGCGAAATGAAAGGGTTTCCTCTTTCGAAAATAAATGAAGAACTTGGTACAACTAAAGTTAGTTATCCTTTGCATATGAATTATTTTGTGTTGTTATGTTTTTAATCTTTTTTCATTGTTTACATTGACAGGACATTGATAGTATCCTGACACCAATAGGTGAAGAAGAAAACTCTCTTATGGCTAGAATCACGGAAGAAGATGACGACGATGATAAGCATGATGTCATTGTTGCAAGTTGGATGCAACGTCATCGCAAAGGAAATACCATATTGTTTGAAGAGATGTAAAACCAAGATGTCGCTTCCCGATTAGGAGAAGAACTTGAGAATGTGGTGAACGAGGAAATATCCACCAATGAAGGAGAGAGAAAAAAATGGATTTGTGCTCGATGTGCTCTGTGATGGTGATGTGCTTGATGTGCGAGTGCTCTGTGTGGAGGAGAATGAGTAATAAATGGAGAGAAACCCAAAAAATTGGAGGGAAATGATGGAGGGAAAACACGTGCGCCGTCTTTTGGAGGGAAACACGTGCGCCGTCTTTTAGTCACATGTGCGCCAAAAAAATTACACATAGTCTTACAGAATATAGTAGTTATACGAAAGTTCTCAATAGTTTTACTTTGAGTGTTTTCAATTTTAATTTGTATTACATATCCTTAAAATTTGTTTTTTTAGTTTTACAGTTGATTTAACTAGATAAACATATAATTCTGAGTGTTTTATGCATTAATATGTTTTAAAACTAGATTTCTGTAACTTTTTCACCATAAGTTGGTTATTATTTACAAAATGACATTAAAAGTATAAGGACTATTGTGTAGATTACTTCATAACAACCCAATATGATATACTTTCTCAATTTCCCACTTAATACATGTTGTAATATTTATTTATGACGTTTACGACGCCAATAAGCCTGTTGAGTAATTTTGGTTTAGGTTTTGTAAAATCAAAATTATTTTTTTCCCTTTTCAACTTTAATCAGTAATACCAGTTTGACCAGTTATATGTTCTTTGCTTAGTAATAAGTTTGACCAGTTCGACCAGATATATGTTTTACAATACAAATTAGTAATACTAGTTTGACCAGTTCGACCAGATACCTGTTTTACAATACAAAAGCTGAAGATAAAATCAAACACTACTAGAATTTTCAAATAACATCCACTAGAGTCCTTGTCTCGGCCGCCTTTTATTATGCGTCCTTGGACGCCGTTCCCCAGCCGATGGAAACTTTTTTACTTTCTTCCTTCCCTTCTTTTTGACGAGATCCGAAGGTATGATCTACAACTCTTTGATGTAATATGGGATATTCCATTCTGACCTCGACAGTTGGCCGCATAAGGATAACTCTTCATAGTTCATACCAAAAGAACTTTTGCCCACTATCGACAGTTGCACGGGCAATTCCGCTATAGTGATGACCTCCACAAACAAAATACATCTACGATTCTCTTTATCAATGGACGTTAGATAAACACATAGATCCTCATCATCAGAAATAGTAAACTGTTCCTCACATCCCACCAGCAGTGGAATGTAACTCAATTGCAATTTAACCTTACTTTCATCTAACGCAAGTTTCTTGTATATCCTAGCTTCTAGCATCGACAAAGTAATCTCCTCCACTGATGTCTTCAACATTAAACTATACATGTGAATTTGGCATTTAAAATGTATGATGACGTTGTTGCTCATTGTAAACTGCCAAAACAATACAAAAAAGTCAATCAGTAATACTAGTTTTACTAGTTATACTACATTTATCAGTAATACCAGTTTTACCCAGTTCTCTTATATCAATAACTCAAAATAGATCGTTTCGGGTTCTAATCTACTTACGATTCAGCCACATTAATCTATTTCATACCAATTTAAAGTCCTAATCGACCCAGAAACTATGGTAAAACACCCAATGCGCATACCATATCAAATCCAATTCAATCTCTTAAATCCAAAATCCAAAACAAAGAACTTGAAGAACAAACCTCGATGCAGCTACAGAGGAGAGAGGCGAAGAAACGGCGGCGATGGAGAGCTCGGCGGCGGAGGAAACGGCGGCGAGAGGGCTCACTCCGGCGGCGATGGAGGAGTCTCGGAATGAGTTGAGTGCGGGAGTGAGTCGAGTCGGAGTCGCGTCGAGTCTCTTTTTCGAATTTTTTTTTTTTTTTTAAATCAAAGCAAAGGTAAATTTGGAAAAACACATATAAGGGTATGGAGATGAAAAAAGGATATAGAAAATTTGAGAATCAGTTTTAGGGACTTTTGAGACCATGTCTCAAGAGAAAACGAAAACGAAAACGAAAACGAAAACGTAGTATTTATAAATTTATATATTCATTAATTATGCAGAAGCAAAAATGGCTGTGGGACGATGCCACGTGAAATCATCGTAACATATGTGTTTTGATCGTGGGGTCAAGAGTATTATCTCTATGATATTTTGTGTGGGGGTCGCTGGTATAATAATCCTAGACTATTCGACCGACGTTTCGGTTTTCGAGGAGGTGGGATATATTTCAGTTTCCGGTACAAATACTGAACCGGAACGGCTAAAACCGCGATAGTAAATACGGCCTCTATGAATTATTTCATTAGAAAATGAAATAGTTTGGTAATACATACAGAAATTTAGTAAAATCTTGTTTCCTGTTTTATATTATAAATTTAGAAGAAGATACAGAAACATACAGAAATGTTCCTACGTAGTACTTCTCACTTTATATTATAAATTTAGAAGAAGATAGTCTTAAGAAATGGAGGTGGGTGCCTGGGTGGGATAAACTAATTGTACACATTTGGAATTAGATTTCTTTGAAGATTTCGATTATTGATAAAGTGCTAGATGACCAAGGAAAAACCACTGAAAATTAAAAAGAAAAAGACGTTATATATATCTTTTTGAAGTTATCAATTTGGTTTGTCCATACTATATTAGATTATTATTATTATATTGCTTTACTATATGTACTATTATAGTCCGCCAAATTCTCGAATATATATAAACTAATGAACTAAATTTCTCTCAAAAGATGGCTATAAATTTTCGTACATGTAGTTTGGATTTATGTTCTTGATAAATATATAGAGGGAGAAAAAACAAGGGGCGAAGAAAAACTAATATTGGCCACAAAACTAATACAAACCACCATGTTACTATAAACTTTAATCGGAATTTGAACAGAAAAGAAACTGCTGTCTTCTCTCTCATGCGATTGAGAGCGATTAGACGAAGCAGAAGAGATATGGTCAAATCGTAGAATAATTCTAATTTTTGTTCCATGATCAATGAATTTCTAATGTTCATATCTCTATTTCAAGAGTGGAGAAGAAAGACATTTTACAAATCAGATCTAGAAGGGATGAGAGTTTTTTTTTCCATCTTCTTATTTGGGTTGTAATCTTATAACTTTTTCTCTTAGGATTGGAATCATAGAAGATTCAATCCATAAAATCAGTGTTTTTTTCACAAACCGCTTTGCCATCGTGTCGGTTTGTAAGGCAACGTTCTCTATTAATGGAGACAGATTATTCATTGTTCGTCGGAGGGGGTTGGTTATCTTACGTCACTCAAGTCGAACATGTTATATCCGTGAAGGGTTATGTGACTCTGCATGATGCCCGATATCTCCGATACCAATTTAGTGAAGGGATTGAGTATAAAACCCATCGAGTGTTTTGGTGTCTTGGTCGGAAAATTTGGGATCCTAGAAAATCGGCATTATTATGGAAACTACCATGGAGGAGACAACGGTTTGGGAGCCGAAGATGCATCATCTTCGTTGTATGGCGATATTCGTATAATCTTTGAAAATTGGCAGTTCCAAATCTTATTTCTATCGAAAGAATCAGTAAATTAGATTCTTAATCGAAGATTATTTCTAGATCTAAATTGGAAGTTGACCAATATAATACAAAAAAAAAATATGGGTGGTAGCCAAAGATGAAAATCACATCGGATCGAATGCGAATATTAGAAAGAAAAATAACTGAGTTGATATCATGTTAGCGAATAAAACTTCGAGGAGAAAAACATCATCGAAATTCATTTCCTTTGTTTTATCGTATTTTCCTATCTTTAGTTATGTAATCAATTTTATTGTTTTCTGTATTTTTATTATTTTCTGTATTATCTGTGTAACTTTGAACTCTATATAAATAAAGATAGATGTTTAAAAAAAAAACTTTTATCAAATGACTTTGGGTGGTTTATTAATCCAATTTTAGAGGAAAAACACATATCTAAATTTAACTAATTTGGTATTGAAAGATCAAATTTACTTGAAAGTTAATTATACAAATTAGGTAAACCTGAAACGTTAATTTAGAAGATAATTAAATTATGAATTCAATAGGCAATGATTTAGAACTTACAACAACCAACATTACAACTAGACAAAACTTAAAACCAAAAAAAAAAAAAAAAAAAACTAGACAAAATTTATCAACTTAAACAATGTTAAAAACATCATAATATTTTACATGTAAAATCGGTACTACCAGTTGGATTTTTAAGCTGTTTTAGATATTTATTTGTTGACAATGTTAAAAACAGTTTATATAGAATAGTC
>PKMM01018086.1:634677-716251 GCA_002933915.1 Eutrema heterophyllum
TTTAATGTATGTTTTATAGGTATTTATAAAGTTTTGTGATTTTAATTAATAATAATTAATAGTAAGGATTATAATGCAAAATATAAAGTTTTTTGAGATTTCATTTGAGGTTGTGTTTTTGGAGACAAACAGCCCTCAAACCGAGAAATCGTCTCAAAACTCACCGTAGCTGAAAAATTGAGCTCAAATATCCCTCTTATAATTGGAAATTAGTTTTGAATTTCTTTTAATTGGAAAAAATGAATTTACGGAAAAACCATACCATATTCCTCAAATTTACAGAAAAACCATACCAAAAAAAAAAAAAAAAAAAACTTACCTAAATCAATTGAAAAATTTCTGTCGATTTCTTTCTTACATTCTCTTCTCCTTTACCGCAATCTCACTCTCTTTTCAATTCTTTCTTTTTCCGCGTGAAATCGATTGAAGATGGTGGAAACGAGACGTGCGAGGAAAATGAGACTGAGGACTCCTTCGTCGGAGAAGTCGGAGAAGAGGGAGGCGAAGAAGAAGAAGACTGCGCCGGCGGAGAGTGGGCCGGGAGAATCGTCGGCGGCATCGGTTCCGGCTCCTCCTCCTATGAATGTTGAAGCAGAAACGGCGGGACAAGGGGCTGCTGAGACGAGAAACATGGAGGAGACGACGACGGCAACAGAGAAAACCGTTGAAGAGGAGGGAGATGATTCCGACAAAGAAACTATATCAGATGAAGTTGGAAAAGACAGAGAAGAAGGAGAAGATGGAGAGGAAGGAGAAGACGGAGAAGAAGGAGAAGATGGAGAGGAAGGAGAAGACGGAGAAGAAGGAGAAGATGGAGAGGAAGGAGAAGACGGAGAAGATGGAGAGGAAGGAGAAGATGGAGAGGAAGGAGAAGATGGAGAAGAATCGTGGGAGGAAAGCGAGACCGACGACCATTTCGGTGTAAGTTATTATCAATCTTATCAATTCTCTCAATTCTAGTGTCTCATTCTAGTGTTAAGTAGAATCTGGTAAAGTAGAAAAGAATTGAGATGGAGAGTTCATGGTAATACTAGGATAACTAGGAAAAAATATCTTTAAAATGGTAGAAGTAATGTAATACTAGGAAAACTAAGTAAAACTAGGAGAAATGGTAAAACTAGGATAACTAGGTAATACTAGATGTGTTGGTAAAACTAGGAAAACTGGGTAAAACTAGTACAACTTGGTAATACTGTGAGTTTGTTGGTAATACTGTGTGTTTGTTGCAGGATGCCTGGGCAGAGACGGAAGCGATGAAACCACTTAGAATGTACTTTCAGCCTGAGCAGTATAACAAGAGCATAAAACTATCAACCCGATGCTTCGTCGAAGAAGTTTTGGAGACGTTTAAAGAAGTAGATCTCAGTCCGACGGAAAGAGATTGGTTTGAGAAGCATCCGCAGTTCTGCCACATTCTCCACATGCCGAAGAGCAATCATATGGTTCAACCCATGTGGATGATGTTGCTGCGTACTGCTGTGATCCAAAGGAAAAAGGAGGCATGGTTTGTGGTGAATGGCATTCCCATCCGATATGGGTTACAAGAGCATGCTATGATCTCAGGACTCAACTGCCGCAACTATCCTCTCAACTGGCAGCGAAAAGGGTCCTCCTCCTTCAAGAAAAAGTATTTTGATGATTCGAATAAAAAGAAGATTTTAAGGGAAGAAGTGAGGGATCGGCTCAAGGAAATGGGACCGGATGATAGTGGAGATAGGTTTAAGATGGCGGTGCTGTATTTCTTGAGCGGCATCGTCTATTGTCCCACCAAAATTGGAGCAAAAGCGAAACCCGTGCTCGACATATTTGTAAGATACGTTGCTGATCTGGATTTGTGTAAGACATTTCCTTGGGGCAGATTCTCTTTTGATCACATGTTAGAGTCCATTGAGAGTACGATGAGCCACTATAACGGGGAGGTGGAGGGCGCCTGGTCGATTCCTGGTTTTTGTCTTCCTTTGGAGGTAAATTGTACAACTTGACTAGGTTGGTCCTTTTTTTGCGAAGTATAATTATATGCGTTTGTTTGTAGCTTTTGGCGTTGGAGGCCATTCCGGCACTGAGAAGTAGCTTCCGAGAACCTGTTCGAGCTCCTAAGGACGATTGTCCAAGGATGTGCAGGTATAAGTGGAAGAAATGCGACCTAAGAGGCTGGCCTCTTGAGACTGTGTATGAAAAACTCGGAACTACTAAGGTTAGTAGTATTTGCAGATTTTAGTAAAACTAGAAAAACTTGGTAACACTATGCAGATATTGGTAAAACTAGGAAAATTTGGTAATACTAGTAGATTTGGTAAAACTAGGAAAACTTGGTAACACTGGTTGTTTAAATGTGTTTAACTTGACAGGACATTGGCAGTCTGTTGGTAGCTTCGGGTGAGGAGAAGGAGATCTTGGATTCGATCATGGAAAAGGAGGACGATGTTGATGAGCACGATCCTGTTGTGGAGAGTTGGGACAACCGGGTTCACAACGGATTCACCGTTGAGTTTGAAGATATGAAGGATGAAGATGTGAAAGGGCGAGCAAAAAAAGAGGAGGAAAGAGCAGCGACTGGAGGCCGAGCTAAGAAACCGTCTCTCGGGGATGTGGTGGCCGCGATGCATACCTTGACAGATCAGCTGGGTATGTTATTAGAGAAGGTCGGAGATCTTGAGGATAGGATGAAGACAGTTGAAGAGTATGTGAAGGAGAAGCATGTTTCATTTAAGTAGGCTCTTGAACAATGTTTTCATTGGTATTTGCTAGAACTAAGATTTTATTTGGAATCAGTACGTTGTTTTTATTTTGGATGTCGGTTGAACTTTGTTTTTAATTTGAATCATTGAATTCTAAGTAAAACTAGTAATACTAGGTAATACTAAACAAAGAAATACTAAGTAAAAATAGCCTTAAACATAATATAAGCAGAGTGGTACATTAGTCTCATACAACAATTTAAGGAAATTGCAGATAATTTAGTCTTGAACAACAATAAAAGTCTACTTGAGCTTGGCTATCTCTTCGGCATGGATTTGAATCTCTTTTCGCATTTCTTCAATCGTCTTGCTCTGCTCTTCAACCTTCCGAAGTAGCTTCGAAATCTCTTCTTCGACACCGAAAACCCATGGCTGACGAAGGTGGAGTCCATCATCCTAGAAAAAAAAACAGCCACATCCGAAGAACATCCAAGTAGTTTTACCTAGTAATCCAGTTATACATATGAAGAACATCCAAATAGTTTTACCTAGTTTACTAGTATTATCCAGAAAAAACCGAGAAATTAGATTTTACCTTAAATTTGGTGCAGGTGAAGTACCTACTTCCTGGTAAAGTATCTCGATCACGTTTAAACTTCGGAGTTGGAGAGACATCGTGTTTGATGTCTCCACCACATGGGCATTTTGTGGGAATCCCGTATTCGGTGGCGGCGACGAATTCGAGCATGTCATAATGCTCCTTCAGCTTCTTCATTTCCTTGCCGCGCCTCTTCTCCTCCTCGTAAGGTTCAACACCGAAATTGTCAGTCCAGTGGTAGCTAGAATCCATGGATCTCGTGAAGGAAGAAATAGAAAAGGAGAGAGAGAGAAAAAAAGAAATCGTCGAACTTTAGAGAGAGAGAGAACCCATTGTTGAGAATGAGTGGAGGAAATCTTTGGGAGATCTAAAAACATAAAATTAAAATTTGAATTTTAGAATTTTCGAAAATTTTGAATTCGGCGCCGAAAAATTCGTTTTTTTGGACTAAGTCTCATGCGTTTGATTTTTTGGACTAAGTCTCCTGCGTTTTTTGATTTCGGCGCCAAAAAATGCACATAGTTATACCAGGTTGTTAGTTTTACAAAATCTTGAAAATTTTGATTTCCAATTAAATTAGTATTACACCAACAAAAACGTATATTTTCTAGTATTACAGTAGATTTTATTGGTTTTCCATATGAATCTCAGTGTTCTATGCAATAATAACTTTGAATATGGTATTTTTGTACCTTTCACTTAACAACTTGGAAATACATTAGAATGTGTTTCTTAAAGTATAAGGGAATGTTGGTCAAATATATTTCTACTTTGTCTATGAAAGTTCATGTTTTGTTCATTCTTACGTTTGTATAACATATAAGATGTATTTCTAACAAAATTAGCTGATTTCATCTGGTGATTAGGTTTTCAAATAACAAAACATAACTAATTTCAAAAGTCAACTAATACCAATAATGCATAGTTATACCAGTATTACCCAGAAATCATAACATAGTACAAATTAAGCGAAAACAAGTTTTACATAACAAAAGCATAAAAGTTCTACATGGGGGCATAGTCTTCTCCATATAACAACCATGGTAGTGTCCTTCCCCGCTTGGTTTTGTTCTGTGTCCTTCCATTTCGGCGCCTTTCTCCAGTTGATGAAAATCTTTTTTCTTTCCGCCGACCTTTCTTTATGACGGGATCCGGAGGTATTATCTGCTTCTCCATGATGTAATCCGGGACAATCCACGCAGACATATCGGGCACTACATAGATCGACCTGGTATAAGCCAATGTCCACATCTCCGTCAAATAGTATTTCGAACACAACTCATGAAGTTCTATGCGGATATCACGCCTTCCATTTTTCTTGAAGGAGATGAAAGCGGATAGTGCGTGGAGGCAAGGATACTTATGAATATCATAGAACCTGCAAGTGCAAGTTTTGTTTGCCAAGCTCACCAAATATAGCTTTCCGTCTTTTGAAATTACCTCGTATTCAAGCTCATAACCGTTTACCTCCCTCACAGATAATTTCTCAGCATCAGGCCAAATGCTGTGCAAGAAGTTCTCAACCAAAGGAACCAGTTTGTTCGCACTCGTTCCTGACACGGACTCGTTCCTATGCTCGTTAAACCAATCAGAAAACTTTCGAACTATCGTATCAAGCATGGGTATTAAGGAGTACTTCCTGGCATCCATAAAAGTTTTGTTTAGAGATTCCACGGAGTTGCTAGTGTCGAGGTTGTATCTAGCGACCGGAGATAAACATCTAGCCCATTTTTCTGGCACGGTGGTTTCCTCCACATACTTCGCCGCTGAAGGAAATCTCTGCTTAAACGCCTCGTAAAGCATATTGAACTCAGCCACCGTGTGAGCCTTACCGCACTCTTGGAATTTTTCGGCGACAACGGCTCTGCTTGCGCTTGGAGCATTACCTTTAACGTTTTGAGACAAATGCCATAAGCAAAACCCATGATGAGCTTGTGGATAGACGTTAGCTATGGCGTTGATGAGGCTTACATTTCTGTCACTCACAAATACCAACTCGGAAGAGTCGTCTACAACGGTTTGCAGCTTCTCGAAAAACCAGCCCCAACTAGCATTATTCTCGCCGTCGAGTACACCGAATGCTATGGGATAAATGTGACGATTGGGATCATGAGCTGCAGCGAAAACTAGTACACCACCAAATCCGGCCTTCAGAAAAGTTGCATCCACAATAATCACTTTCCTCATGAACTGAAACCCATCAATGCAAGCTCCCAAAGCTATGAATATATACGTACTTGAATTTTCCCACCTCATCCAGTTCCACAGCCGTTTTCATACCCTGATTCAGCTCCTCTAACACGTACAAATAACGATACAACATCCTGTAGTTATCTTCCGGGCTCCCACGCAAATCGCAAATTGCTTGATTTTTCCCTCTCAAAGCCGTGGAGTATGATACCTCTACACCAACTCTGCTCTTCACAAGTTCCATGATGACTCTAGGAGTTGGAGTCTCGAGTTTCCCGGGATATACCTCACTCACAATAGATACGACTAGATGTACTGTTCCTTTCTTCTTCACGCTGCCTTCTTCACTCTGACTAGCGCGGTTGCATGTGTGTATCTTCGTGTACGTTCTAATCGAGAAACCATCCAAGTTTGGGATCTTCGCTGCTCGTACACTCCATTTACAAATTCGTTGAACACATTTGGCCACCCATCTCCCGGTATCCGATTTTTTTACAACATACCCGAAAGAGTTAACAAATGCGCCTCTATGAACCAACTATACTACGGCATTCTTACTAGGAAATTCTTGACGAATACTCAAATCCAAACCGTCATCCCATGGCTCTAAACTCTGACTACATTCAACAACAGGTGGTTCCTCAACATAATGATCACGCATATCCGATGAATCCAAACTGTTACCCTCACATTGGGTCCTATTTCTCCGCTTCCATCATCATTGCGCTGCGAATCTACATAGTTCATACCATAAGAGCTTTTCCCCGCTCTCGACTGTTGCTCGGGCAGTTCCGATGTACTCAACAACTCCACATTCAAAACACTTCTACGGTTCTCATTATCAAAATGCGTTAGATACACCAACAGATCCTCATCATCATAAATAAACGACTTTTCCTCACATCCAGCCAACCTAGCAATGTAACTCAATTGCAATTTAACCTTACTTTCATCTAACCCAAGCTTTTTGTATAACCTAGCTTCTACCATGGACATTGTTATCTCCTCAACTGATGTCTTGAACACTAGACCATTAATGCGACCTTCGCATTTATAATGTATGTTGACGTTGCTGCTCATTTTATCCTGCCAAACCAATACCAAAAAACTCATTCAATACTGTTTTTTGTTCACAGTTATACCCTAGTTGTTCCCAGTTATACACTATTTATTCGCAGTTATTTACTAGTTTTACTAGTTATACATCATCTCACAGTATTACTAGTTTTACTAGTTGTACTATTATCCCCAACCCAGATTTCAAAAATTTACAATTCAGTATGATTCAACCACTGTAATGCATTTGTTAGCCAATATAGAGTCATATTCAACCCAGAAATATTCGTTAAACACCTAAATTTCCCCAAAATCTTCAAATTTCTCTAAAACCCAAATTTCTCCAAAATCCCCAAAATTTACATTCATGATTCAATGCAACCAAACAAACCTCGATTTTGGACCTCAATGCAGTTCCGGTGGTGCAACGGCGGCGAAGGTGACGTCGCCGGAGGTGGAGGAGGTCGTCGACGGTGGTGGAGGATCTCGTCGCGGTTTTGTTTTTTTTTTTTTATAATTTAAAAAGAAAACAGTTTAAGAGAGATGGAGATGAGCGTAGGATAGTTATCTCGTTAGGGGTTATAGAGATTAGAATGGGATAATGGTGATCAAAAAAATTTTCAAAACTGATTTTTCAGACGACCCCTCAAACCTCAAAATTTGAAGTTTGGCCAACCTTAAAAATGAAATCCTTTTAGGAGATGCCCTAAGCCGAGCCACCATCTCTTCCGAATCCAGCCACCATCGCCGCGATTGAAGCTCCATAGGCAAAAACTAAAGCAGGAGAGGCCTCCCACGGCGCCGGCGAGGAGCGCCGATACCGGAGAGGCCGAGGGCGATGAGATTTGTCTTTGCAGCTAGGACGAACATGTGAGAGGTTTTTAGGAACGATTGTCCGTCTCTCTTGAAGAAAACTTACAACACAAAAGACAATAATTCAATGATAGGTTGTCCAAATGCAGCTGGTTCAAAGTTTTATTTATCTTATAAATAATAGACAATAATTTTGCTTAGCTTTCTGGAATTCTCCGGTTTCTTGATTTTGCTTGTGATTTTTGGGCTCCGATTATCGTTATTCTTCTTTCAATTTTCACTTTTTCTGCTTCTAGGGTTTAGTCTCTTTCTGGAATTTCCCGATCAATTTATCTCTTACTTGATCTGAGGGCTCCGATTCTTCCGGCAATTCTCGCTTTTTTGTCACATCCAGGTGGTAGATTTTAGTTTCAGTGTTTTTTTTGTTATCTGTTGTGTGCTTTCTAGTCTTATATCTCTTTTGTGTTCTTCAATTGAAATCCTTAGGGTATCTGATCCAAATACCACAAAATGTCAAACTAGAACCTCTGTGTTCTGATCTCAGTTTCAACTAGTGATCGCATTTCTACTCATAACTTATTGTCATAATGATCACCTTCGTCTTCAGGTTGATGCAAGGATTGAACAAAGAAGGCAAAACCGTACTCTACCTGGTTGACACTGATCTCAAGAAATTCATCAGAAGCTTTAAGCAAGCTGGACAGAACATTCCACAGAATACTGTCAAGGTTTGAACATTTGGAGCTTCTGTTCTTTTTTTTTACTAAACATGGTCTTCATGTAGGCCATCACGGCATCACCTACTACAATAGAAGAATTTGATTTGTGTTTGTTCTTCTTACGCAACATTGTCATTTGTTGATCATTGAAAAACTGGATATACCGCATTATATAAAATCGGATCTATTACACAGTAGCACTATAAATAGTGTTTTTGTAATTTTTTCACAATAATGACCAGCACATATAGTTTAGCAGTTTATGTTTGTCATGTCATTATCTTTAAATTTGTATAAAAAAAGAAAGATTTATTGATATATGTTAATACAATACTTGACATCAAAATTTGCTGTCTTTCATTTCTAAAATTACATGTTTCTGTTTATTTTCCATTTTTTGTTTCTTTGAATTTTTGTTTCCAAATTACCGAGAAAAGGTTTTGTCTGGAAACAATTTTGGATCCCGTGAATCATTTTAATTTGGAAAAAATCAAAACGGGCCTCATTTCCATCACATTGGGCTTTAGGTTAAACTCTCCACCGGCAAAAAAAAAAAGTTGAAGTTGAGACCTTTACGATCACAAGCCTCCCTTTTAAGCAATCGTTAATCAAATATACTATCTTGCTAAACCCTCTTCGTGTTTGTGTGTTGGGGGAGGAAGAAGACAAAAACACAAATCATGGCTACGACTGAGTATGGCATTGTCTACGCCGTTCACATCATCACTGTCCAGTTCGGCTCCGTCGTATCGGTAAATTGAAACCCTTTTGGAGATTATGAAGTGTATAACGAATTTATTGATGAGTTTTTGGTTCTTTGCAGAAAGTCTGCGAATGTCTTCTCCGTAGAGGACCTCTTTCATCGCGAGACATCTCCCGTCTAGCGGAATCAGACATCAATCATAACCAAGTCAAGGATATTCTGTACCTCTTGATTCAGCACAATTGCGTTCAAGCTTTTTCTGTTGAACCGCCTGGTTAGTCTGGTTTCTTTGTTGGTTTGGCTTGACTTTTCATTTTCGAATTTGTGAATTTCTAGGCAATTTCTCTTCTGCATTGTGGTTGGGATTGTTTCTTGGTGATGGAAATGGCTTGGATTTTGTGATTGGGAGATCTTGTTATGAAACTTGTTAGGATTATGAATAGAAATGAATGCACTTCCCAGTGTTTTGGTAGGCGTGGCAGGTTTATTTTTGTTTTGTTAGCCGAAGATCAATCATATTCATGAACACTAAGGTCGTTCTTGTTTCAGTACAGAGTGCAAGTTCTTACCTTAAACCGGTTTTATATTTATTGTCTTGTGTTCTTGCGCGGTTGTTTTCTTTCATTTTGAAGAATGTTGAAGTTATTCTATATGGTTTGACGTATCCTTCAACCATGTCATTAGTAGCAAACACAGGAAACGAGAAATCATGAGAGTTTTTATGTTCGGATTTTTTTTTACATGTAGATGGTTCCGAGAACAAAGCTATTGTACAGTACATTGTGCTGTTTAACAATGTTCTTCATCGTGTAAGGTATAACAAGTTTTCGAGGGTTGTAAACGAAGAGCTTGGGTCTCAGGTTTGAGTCCTGCATCTCATCATTCTGCTCAGTGTTTGATTAAGTTGGTTACGCTTCAAGATAAGCCAATCTTTTACATTTGATCTATATGTACAGTGCAGCGCAGTTCTTGATGGTTTACTTAGTAACGGTAGGCTTACCTTGGGACAGCTGATAGAAAGAGACAGAGGTGGGTCCCACTATCTTATGTATCTCTTGTGTTATAATGCCACGGTTTACTTTCATTGTAGGCCTTGGGTTTTGGTCTTTGTGTATCTCATGTTAATCTAAATAATGCGTCAAACCGAGGGGATGCTAATCTGTTACATACGATTTTCATACATGATCAGATTCAGAAAATACAATAGGTTCAGAAGCGATCAGAAATTCTCTTCAGAAATTGGTTGCTGCACGTTTTGTTGAGCGCATTCCTTCTCCTGAACCTGTTCTTGGAAAAAAAGAAGAAGGGCCGGCTGCAAAGAAAAGAGGCGCTAAAGCTGCCAAGGTAATTGATAAGGTCTTTCTGGTGTATGGTATGTCAATAGGAAAACCAACAGCTCTATACATTGTCGGATATATCACTTTATTGTTTATCACACCTATCAATTGCAGCGACATGTCTCTCAGTTGGATTGTTTATTCTTTTCGATATTAATAAACAATCTATTGAAACTGTGCAGATTTTTAAAGAACCGGAAAGCTTGGAGGAACGTATTCTTGAAGCAGCAACTCCAGTTGAAGCAATAAGGTTTCCACATATATTCAAAGAAGATTCAAGTTCATCTTTAGCAGATAACGATAGCAACATCTCTGAGGGGAAGGTATCAGCATCCTTACCATAACAACTATTGGATATTTTATAAGCATACATTTCTGAGTGATGTAGCACTGAATTTTGTTTTGATGTTTCTCTTTAAACCGAAATGTATTTCAGCGTAAACAATCTGATGTGGACTCATCAGATCCGAGCAATGAAGTAATTTGGCGTCCTAATTTCGAGGAGTTCATCCGCCGCCTTAGACATAAGGTTAGTTACCTGTGTTTCTCTTTAAGGTTGTTTCTTGAGACATAAAACTCTTGTTCATTGACATTTCAAATATTGTTCTCCTAACTATTATAAATCTTTTGATCATATGTTTCCTCTTTTAAGGCGTGTGTGGAGATAGTGAAAGAGCGTAGGGATGAAGGATGTGCCATTGTATTGAAGGCAATGTTAGAAGTAGGAAGATCTCAGGAGAAGAAGGTGAAAACCAACAAGTCTGGTAATGTCTTAGATGCTCACTCATTTTCATTCAATATCTGAACATAAACAAAATTCATTGAAGTGGCCATTGATTGATCATATTACACCTCCTCACCAAAAAATCACCTGTGAAATTCTGTTGGATTTACTTTTATCTTGGAATATCTTCTTTTCAGCTCCAATGTCAATGGGTTCCATCTATGAAGAGGTTATAAAAACAGAAGCAGGCCGCACTATGCTACAAGAGCGAGTTGAAGCGTGCCTTGAACAGTTGAGTGCAACGTCTTCATATCTACCAGCATTTGTGATAGAAACGGATGATTCATACATAGTTGGTACAGTAACTCCTCCTAAAATCTGGTCAACTGATACTTGGATTCAAACTTCCTCGTTAACTTATTTCGTTACTTCGTTTGCAGATTTTAAATCCATTATCAGCGTAGCACAGAAAGATGAGGTGTGCATTTTTTTTGTTGTTCTTTTCCTGAAACATTTCTGAAACTGAAAATGAGACCTCTGAGATGCTTTTAGATGGAAGCAGTAGTTATGAGAAGATATGGTAAAGAAGCTTTCAGAATGTTCAGATACTTATCACAGGAAGACCGTTTTGTTGAGACCGATAAGGTTAGTGACCGTTATTAGTATCGAAACATCCTTAAGTAATAATGGTTTCTTAACTTTTCATTCAATTTTTATTTTCTGTTAAGATCGCTGATGCCGCGCTGACTGAGAAGAAGGACACACCGCAAACACTTTTGAAGATGTGGAAAGATAGTTACTTACATATGCAGGTATGCAAATTTCTTTTACCAAGTTGAAACCAAATCTGTTAAGCTAAAGAAATTGGTTGATATGAGATTCCTTATTGTCCTCTTTTGTTGTAGAAATTGGCAGTCACTGGAGTATATATGCCCTTCCTATTGTGGAAGGTAAACAAGTTGATTGTGTCGAGGCAAATGTTGGATGAGATGTATCATGCTTCCTTAAACTTAAGTCTCAGGTTGACCCATGAAGTAGATTCCGAGAAAGAGGTTAGTCACACTGAGATCGATTGAGATTTTACTTAAAAGAGAGTAGGTTTTGATGGGTTTGAAGATGAACCTAATGCTTTAAAAAAGTGTTATTTGTGTGTGTGTTTTTTTTTTTTTTGTGTTGCAGTTGCTGTTGCTGCCAATGTCGAAACTGGAAGGAGCATTAAAGGAGAGACTAAATAAGATCAAAGCTAAGAGGATGTTGCTCTCTTCCACTAGGTTTAAGCTTGATGATGCTATTATGCTTTTTCATGACTTTTAAACTCTATTCTATTTTCCTTCATTTTATTTTTTTGGTCGACTTGGTTATGTGTTTTTTTTTTACCTTATCACATCTTGTAGCAGTTTTTGTTTTCTATGACATAGTCAGAAGCTGTAACTTTAGGTGATTGATATTGTTTCGATATAAATTTTAGATACATTTTACACATTGGAAATATTTCACTGATTAAACTATCTAGTAATAGTATCACATCTTGTACGTACTGTCATGGATCGAGATTCGTATCTTACCTACAACAGAGATGGGTTGGCGAGAGAAAGTCGAGGTATAAGCGGAACGAGACGAAACGAAAGAGAGGTGGCGATTCTCCGGATGAATTAGGTTTTCCTCCGAGCCTAAGATGCTTCAACCGTGAGATTACTATACTACGAAGAAGAAGAAGAGAATATGGTGTCACGCCAAAGAAGATGACCACACCGCGGAAAGATGAACAACGGCCGGCGAAGCAAGGGAAGAAGCCGATGATCCCTAATTTTTTTTAATCATGGAGACTTTGAATTGCTGACGTGGCATTTCCATTATATGCATAATTAATAGATCTTTGTGGAGATAAGTATATTCAAGCTGGATTCTTCTAACTCAATGATAGTTGATTTTAGGGATTTAGCCTTTTGCTCGATGAGTTTAAATATCAGTATATCACTACTACATCTCATAGATATGCCTGATCTGACATTAAGGTTCGTTCATTTGGTTCATTGGAGAGGAGAGTTGGTAGTAGTATTACACTAAAAGCTTATCATCCTTGCAAAACCAATCAACAGGATAAGAGCGTAAGAGGAAATCCTAATTAGTGTTATCTTTTCTCGTCATCAGTTATATCCACTAGGTAGTACTAAAACGAACGTGCCGGGATGACGATGGATTCTCTTCAGGAAGATTGAGTATTTGCTGAATCTGGTAATGAGCCTGCAAAAAGGTTCACACAACCATTAACAAAGCAAATTTCCAGATGAGAGACTTCATCATATATGTCAGGATGATGCAGAGTTGTTAAACAGTCGTTTTCTACTTCTGACTCAACCTCGTAAGACCAGTAACACCAAGCAACAAATGAATTATTTACAAAGCAAGAACTTACCAGTTTGATGCGCCCTTTGATCTGCGTAATAACACCAGTTACCTCTTCTAATTGTCTGGAAAAACAAAAACCACCATTTATAGTATCAACATTCAGTCACTATAATCGTATTTAACAAGACAACTCATTCGTCATATACAATGATTCAGCCATGTTTTTCCTCGAAGTTACCCAGAAGCAAACAGCAATGCGACAAAGTCATGTATAGAACAGCCTAATTTAATTTAGCCGCTTTTGTGTACATTAAGGCTTGAAGAGGTGAATAACAGAATTTTGAAAACTTTGAGAAAAGCAGCATGTGAAGCAAAGCGTTATCATACTTTTTAATTCTTTCCTCCCTTTGTGAGATATAGTCAAGAGCTTCTTGCCGGGTGAACTCCACATAAAAGCCGAGCCCTACATCCATGAATATGTGCCTTGTATCTGGCCTGAACTCAAACAGACACCCAAATCAAGTGTAAACAAAATCAGAAGCAAGCCTGGTAGATATCATCTCCAAATTTCATCTGCATTTACAAACGTTTTCTGCTCAGTAATACATAACTAGCATCTAACATACATCACAGTAAAAGTACACTACTTAACTGCATAAGTGTTTGTGTTATGGTGAAAATGCATTAAGCTCAGTATGGAGACAGTGTATGACATTTCCCATATAAAGACTTAACTATGACGAAACGAAAGAACCAGAGCTATAAGAGACGTACACTTCAGCTTGCATGTACACTTCTGAACCGAGGTTGACCATTGTTTTGAGACTATTAACACCATTTTTCTCCAGCGTTTCTATGTTTTTCCGCAAGTCAGAGCTGGAGTGGAAGTAACCGTTAAGGAACCAATAATTTCCAACCAAATTAGAGCTCACTAGAATAGCAAAGTATTGTGAACGACGACGACTACACCAAGAACAGTTCCTCTAGATTACAAAATACACAAAAACCAAGTGAAAAACTGAATGGTAACTGTAATGGGGCTAAGACAAGGGAAAAACAAACAAAAGCTTAATGAGATGTACATTTCGAGAAGCAAGAGTCTTTTCTATACAAAAGGATACAGTACTTTTTGTTCTTCAAAGATCTTGTCCCTGCAAAACCAACAAATGCAGAGACCACAATGAATAAATATTAAAAAAGAGACTGCAAATAAATAGCATACAAAAAAAGACGAACTAACCTAACCCTACATACACTTTAACATCATACATACAATTTAAAATCTGGATCTGAAAAGGAGGTAAATTTGAATACCGTGAAGCAATTGTGTGAACAAGCTTCTGTTTTAAACCATTATCGATGATTTCCTCCAACAACTGCAAGTCCTTTTGACGTCCCTCCTCCATTACTGCAACATGACCCAAATATATCAAGCTTGAGGCTCTAGCCGAGGTGAAATTAACAAAAATAAAGCGATAAGACCATACCAGCAATACCCGAACACCCTAAAAAGTCTATGCTCAGTAATTACTAGGAGTGGATTACAAAACAGTGAGACAGTGCTAATGGGCGGAGACAAAACCTAAGCAAAGCAGAACAGAAAGCAAGCAAAACCGGAGAAAGAGTGGATTCCTCTAAACAAAAATCGTGGTAAACACTCGAAAAGAGAACACAATTACGCAATTCAACTTAAAATATGAGAATCAAACTGGCCTCTAAACAAAAATCCTACCATTCAACTAGATAGAAATCCAAGTCGATAGACGATAATTAATCAGAAAAAAACAAAAATATTCATTGAACAGCAAAGATCCAAGAGGATTCGATTCACGGGCAAGGTGATGACAAAGTTCTAGACAAGACTGATTCGATGGTGACAACGATGTTCAGCTACGGTAATGGTGACAGCGAGTGGCGACGGCGAGCGGAAAAGAGGTATTTCCGTGGTTTTATAATTTGAACGCTCGAGTCTACTAGAGAGCACATAACATGACCGGTTATTTAAACCATGTGAACCGGTTCAGACGTAAAAATTATTAATTTTCTAAAGCAGCCTCCACTCGACTTGCCTTATTTGGAACCTTCCGAGCCTCCACCCGACTTGCTTTATTTGGAACCTTCCGAGTTTAGGAGACTTCAAACGTATCTCTGGCGTCCAGGAGTGTTTTTAATACATCTAGAGGCTCCTAATTATCTTCTCACATGCACCAACAAGCATTGGATCAGGCGGATATGAGTCATCACAAAAAATCAATATTCTATTTAGGTGATCCCGTTTCACATGTTACCTAAGGAAGACCTTGGGTTGCTTTAGAAAAGCTTTCTCAGTCTGAAAATCGGCAACAAACAAAAGAAAGAAAATGAGAATCACTAAGTGGTTATTTATCCGATAGATCGAAAGGAGCATACTGTAGAAGGAATACGATCAAGTCACCTGTTCCGCCATGGCTGCTGATCTGCTCTCGCGTTAGAGCTTCAGGTTAAAGATGTAGGAGACGATAGAGCGGCAGCGACGGCTTAAGCTTCGAGAAAGAAGAAACCCTGCGACACCACACTTTATTGGGCCCTTATATTTGGGCCTTAATATTTCGACCTAAGAATAGAAAACCTCATAAGTCATAACAATATCTTCTTTTCAGCTCCAATGTCAATGGGTTCCATCTATGAAGAGGTTATAAAAACAGAAGCAGGCCGCACTATGCTACAAGAGCGAGTTGAAGCGTGCCTTGAACAGTTGAGTGCAACGTCTTCATATCTACCAGCATTTGTGATAGAAACGGATGATTCATACATAGTTGGTACAGTAACTCCTCCTAAAATCTGGTCAACTGATACTTGGATTCAAACTTCCTCGTTAACTTATTTCGTTACTTCGTTTGCAGATTTTAAATCCATTATCAGCGTAGCACAGAAAGATGAGGTGTGCATTTTTTTTGTTGTTCTTTTCCTGAAACATTTCTGAAACTGAAAATGAGACCTCTGAGATGCTTTTAGATGGAAGCAGTAGTTATGAGAAGATATGGTAAAGAAGCTTTCAGAATGTTCAGATACTTATCACAGGAAGACCGTTTTGTTGAGACCGATAAGGTTAGTGACCGTTATTAGTATCGAAACATCCTTAAGTAATAATGGTTTCTTAACTTTTCATTCAATTTTTATTTTCTGTTAAGATCGCTGATGCCGCGCTGACTGAGAAGAAGGACACACCGCAAACACTTTTGAAGATGTGGAAAGATAGTTACTTACATATGCAGGTATGCAAATTTCTTTTACCAAGTTGAAACCAAATCTGTTAAGCTAAAAATAATCACTAATTCTTCTTACTAAAGAGTATCACTTTGTCAATCTCTATATAGTTATCAGTAATATTGTTTAGGAATTGTTCTAATCAGAACTAATATAATTTTGGGAGAATAAAAATAAAACATTACTTTTTTCATTATCCCAATTCCTTAATATAGTAGTTCCTAGAACTAGAGAAGCTTATGATATAACCTATTTTTCATGATATAACCATGACTTATTGGAGAGCAAGGTTGAAAAAACATAAGGATACGAATTGAAAGGAAAACTTTTAGGAACTGGAGATGTGTGATATGATATTTTTCCATAAACCCTGAGAAGCAAGGAGCAGAAAAATCCAAGATTTGAGGATAGAAAACTGATGAAACAAAAGTCTGATACACAAAAATTCAGATCCAAAAGATGACACGATAAAAAGTTGCTTCTACCTAAGAAGAAGGATCCTCACTTCTTCTCTTCTTTCTCAGCATCTGCAGCTCTCTTGGCTCTAGCACCGGCGTGCCTCTTGTTCGTGCGCTCTAGACGGATCTTGTCATAAGCCTTGAACGATTTCATGTCAGCGGTCAGCTTCACAAGCTCCATTGTAGGCTTCTCACGGACAATAGGCATGTAGTCTCCCTGGACTTGTGTTGCATTGGCCAACTCTTCTGGTGCAGAATCACCAGCCTGATACACCACATAAAAACAACAATTCAAGATCAGATCGAGATCCAATCCAAAGTTTTACCATAAAGCTACTAATAGACTGTTATTTCGAAGTAGTACCTTAACCTTACGGGCACGACGCGGGAAGATGACCAACTTAGCCTTGTAGGTTTTCAGCCTCTGGACATTGGATTGAAGACCCTCCAAAGATCGGTTCTTGCGACGATGGTCAACAGAAATACCGATTGTGGGAGCCAACTTCTTTGGGATACCAGCAGCCTGATTCAATCAAAGACAGAAATATATAATCTGAACAATTTAAACAAGAAACAAAACACAAAAACTAACAAAACTAACAGATAAGGATTACAAACCTTAAGCTCTTCAAGAGTGAATCCTTTACCGGTTCTGAGCTTCATGTTGTACTTAAGAGTCTGACCATGTACAACAGGGCGGAGAGGTCCAGCAGTGGGACGGGGGAATATCTTCACAGCCTTCTTTTGCCTCGCTGAGTTAAACATAATAGAAACAAAAGATGAAATTAAATACAAAAAGATCATCATGTTGCAACCGAGATGAAACATTAGCACATAAGGTTTTAAGAAACACAGATTAAGACCAAAGAAAATAATGCACAAGCATAGTGGTAACATCACTAACCAATTCTTCTTCTGGTTTTCCTGGCAGGCTGGTTGAACCACGTCTTCACATAGTTCTGCCAGTGCTTCTTGAAATGTCCATTCGGGATAACATTGTTGTGCTTCATTTCTTCACCTCAGCTGCAAAATAGAAACCATCAACATGAGAATCAATCAACCATTAAGCAGGTCAAGAGAAATCATATTATGTGACTTCTCAGAGCAAAGCTAAGCCATTCAAATGATATATCACTAACATCAGCCGAGCAAAAAAAATAAGTAACTAGTTAAATCTACAAGATATGAAAAAGCTTATTAAGCTATATTAAAGGTGAGACTAGCTACGAACTAATCTCAATCTCGAAGAGACTTAAACTAAAACCATTAGGCAGATCAAGAGAATTAAAATCACTGCAAAGCCAAGCCATCTCAACGCTATATAGCTAACATCAAACAAGCAAAAAAACGTTATGTAACTAGTAATCTAAACAACACTAAAGGTGAGACTTTGTTAGCGACCAATCTCAATCTCTCAGAGAATCCGAATTTCTGGGTATACCCAAAAAACGCCATTTGCAATAATAAGGCATCAAACTTGATTTACAGTCGTACTACATTAGGACGTTTTCAACAATCAAACAAACGAAAAACCTCATCAATGAAGTTTTTCAAGGGTGATACTTCCACTATCTCAAAAGCAAAACACACATCGCTAGGTCTTAACAGCAACGGAAATTAACTTCAAAAAAAAAAAAACCCAATACTCACTCGAGAATCACAGAGAAGATAGAGCGAGATAAAGAGAACTCACAAGTCTCAGAAAAGCTTCTTTCTCCTGCGGCGGGACAACAGAAATGTCTAGTTTTCTTCGATGGTTAGGTTATAGCATATAAATACGAAAACCCTAATAGATGTTGGATACTTTGTGCGATTGGGCTTTTCATTTAAACGGGCCCCGACAAAACAAGTCCATTAAAAGAACGAAAGCCTTTTTTGTGAGGATGATTTTTTTTTTTGTGTGTGTGAAGATGTTGGATTCGGTTTAATTTTAAACCGTAGACAACCGATCTCGGTCTCATCATGATCTCATATTTGTCGACGTCCTCGCTCTGTTAGGGTTTTGTAACTCGCTGATCCTGTTAATAATTTTGAAGCTGAATCGTCATCACCATTTTCTCATCTAAGCTTTAGCCGGATTCGTGTGTTTGCGTTAGATTTAGCACTGAGAAGTACATAATAAATCTGAAGGAATATTAATCAAATTGTTGTCTATCAACGACAGTGGAACAGCAATGGTATGTTTCTAAGTTTATTTCAACTGTATTGGATTGTGCAACCAAGTTTCCATTCCATGACTCTTTTGACCGTTTGGTGATAATAAGCCAGTCACTAGCTACCACCTAGCTCACATTTGCTGTAATTTGTTTTTATTTTTACAATAAAAAAAAATTAAAATAAACTGAACGAAGAAAATTAATTGAAATCTCATTTTTTAGTTTTGTAATTCGATTTTATACTTTCTTTAAATCTTAAAAAACTCAACAAACCAAACATTGATTTTTATTTTTGGTCGAAACAAAACAAACATTGATTATCATCAGTAATTATTCTCTCGAAATTTAACTAACCTTTGTCAAAAATAGTATTCCTTTTTCTTCACACAACACAGCACTCTCCAAAGCTCTGCAATTTCACCCAAATTCACTGCCGTATTCCGCCACAATAAATAAACAAAAGCGAGCACGAGTCCGGCGAGTTTGCCCTTCTCCTTCAATGGCGTGAATTCCATTTTCATCTTCTTCCTCAAAGTCTTATATTTTCTTCCACGGGACGAAACTTCCCTTTCTCTTCTTTTAATTACACACTCTTCCCTCGAATTCATAGACCTGGATTTGTGCTTCAGAGAGAAATAAGTGAGAACTAATCCAGTTCCCATGTTTTCGAGCTCTGGATTTCCTCTTAAGAGTAGCAATTAGGACTTCAAATCTTCCACTTCACCAAGTATGAATATCCACGACATTGTTTCTTGATTCACAAAGTTGTTGACTTTTCTTCCATTCTATTTCTCTATTCATCGGTTTTAAATTTCACTCACCAAATTTGCTGCTTCCTTGTTCAATTCTCACATCTTCCAGTCAAAATTCCAAGATCCTTCAGTTGGGTGTGCTAAAATTTCGAAATTTCTTGGTTTAATCATTAAAAGTTTATGCTTTGGTCGTTAATCCTTATGCCTTTCCTTCATAGCTTGATGATGATGTTGGTGTTATAAACTCTGTATGAATCGAATCTGTTCATGTCGATTCTATGTGGTTGTTGCCCTCTTCTAGAATGTGTTTACTGTCTCGGTTGTGCACGTTGGGCTTATAAACGCTGTCTTTACACGGCTGGTCACGACAGTAAAGACTGGGGGCTTGCAACAACTGATGAATTCGAACCGGTTCCTCGGTTTTGCCGCTACATTTTAGCGGTTTACGAGGATGATATTCGAAACCCTTTATGGGAGCCTCCAGAAGGATATGGGATAAACCCTGATTGGTTGCTTCTAAAGAGGACTTATGAAGACACTCAGGGTCGTGCTCCAGCTTATATACTGTATCTTGATCATGATCATAAAGATGTGGTTGTCGCGATCCGGGGGCTGAATCTGGCGAAAGAGAGTGATTACGCCATGCTTTTGGATAATAAGCTCGGGGAAAGGAAGTTCGATGGCGGGTATGTGCACAACGGGCTGTTGAAGTCTGCGGGTTGGGTGTTGGATGAGGAATGTAAGGTTTTGAAAGAATTGGTGGTGAAGTATCCGAGTTATACTCTGACTTTTGCTGGACATTCACTTGGGTCTGGTGTAGCTACAATGCTGGCTTTGTTAGTGGTTCGTCATCCGGATAGGTTGGGGAATATCGATAGAAAGAGGGTCAGGTGTTTCGCTATTGCGCCTGCGAGGTGTATGTCATTGAATTTGGCTGTCAGATATGCAGATGTGATCAACTCTGTTGTGCTTCAGGTGTGTCTAAATTTGCAAGACATGTTTTTGGCTTATACAACATCAAATGTTCTAGGCTCATTCTAAATGTTGAATCTAAAGTATTTGTTTTTTTGTTTTGTTTTGTTTGCTTTAGGATGACTTCTTGCCCAGGACAGCTACGCCTCTAGAAGACATATTCAAGTCTCTTTTCTGGTAAATAATGTCTCAAATAATCATTTTCTCGGACAGTTATACCATTCTTATGCACAGGGTTGATGCAAGTATGTTTGCATGCTGACATTTCAAGGGCTTTTGGTACTCTTTGTTCTCATCATGGAGAGCTCTTTTTTAGTTTGAAAGAGCTTTTGTTAGTTCACTTTGTTTTATAAGACTGGTTTAATCATCTTTACTTTGCTTACTTGTAAAGGGTTCGCGTTTTTTTGTTTTGTTTGTGTGGACAGTTTGCCATGTTTGCTATGCATAAGGTGCATGAAGGATACATGTGTTCCAGAACATAAGATGCTCAAAGATCCTAGGCGGCTTTACGCTCCTGGTCGCATATATCACATAGTTGAGAGAAGGCCTTGCAGGTATAGATCTATACACAACATTAAAGGACCCTCTGTTTCTAAAGCAAACCACAATGTCAATACATTACATTGAAGATACATCACATTTTTTTGCTCTGCGATCAATCATGTGATGAGCTAAATATGTTGAGAAGTTGACCTATTTGGTAACTGTTTCTTGCAGATTAGGAAGATTTCCTCCGGTTGTGAAGACCGCAGTGCCAGTAGACGGAAGGTTCGAACACATTGTTCTTTCTTGTAATGCAACTTCAGACCACGCCATCATTTGGGTCGAACGAGAAGCTCAGAGAGCTCTCAACGTAAGTTTTCACCGAACTCCTTAGACGGTAAATCCTTACCGGTTGTTAATGCTAAAATTTGCATCTGCAAAATTTCTCCAGCTAATGTTGGAGAAAGAGAAGACGATGGAGATCCCGGAGAAGCAAAGGATGGAGAGGCAAGAATCATTAGCCAGAGAGCACAATTTGGAGTATAGAGCGGCGTTAAGACGAGCAGTAACGTTAGATGTTCCTCACGCGGACTCTATGTCCTCTGAGTACGGGACATTTGACAAAGCTCAAGAAGATGAAACCGAAGAAGAAGAAGAAACAGAGGAAGAAGAAGAAGAAACAGAATCGATTGCATCAATGGTGGGTGAATCATCATCTTCCTCTATTCGGCCATCGCACCAGAGAATAAGGAACCGGGGAGTTAGTTGGGACGAGCTGATCGAACGTCTCTTTGAGAGAGACGAGTCTGGTAACTTGACATTCGAGAAATCAGATTTGCGTCATTGATCGATCAAATTTCTATTGTATCGTGAATATTGAATGAAAACAGTTGTTCATACAATCATTATCATACAGACCACATTGGTCTTGAGTTTATTACATAAGATTTCTTCTCCTACTTCGAAATCGGAATTAGGATTTCTTCTCCTACTAATTAAGGTTTTTTATTGGGTTGAGGAGGAAGAGCGCAAGAGGATCTGAAAGCTTCGACCTGAGACTGACACTTCGAATGATCTCCTTTGTTTTCTTCCAAGCATTTCTTCAGCGCCTCCACATCGCACGATGAAGCGATCTTCTTCGCCGAAACATTTTCTGGTTTCTTCGCTTCTTCCATCGCCGTCGTCTTTGGCTGCCGACGAACGATGATAATTTCTACTCGGGTCCATTAATCGAAGAAGACTTTTTACATTTTTCAAAAACGACGGCGTTTTATCGATGTGTTGAATGTGATTGGGCCTGTTCGCTTGAAAATGTTAGAGTTAAGAAGCCCATTTAAAGAAAGCCGTTTTGGGCTTTGGTTCGATTTTTAACCTTTTGAGAGAAAAACGAAACGATGGGTCCTATTTTCTCACACCTGCTGACTCATTCGTCGTCCCCTTTCTTCTCGAGATCCTGTGCTCGAGTGGGTCTGTGAGTGTTGCTAATGCGTTAGGTCACTGGGTTATTACTCTGTTACGGTTTTCAATTTGGTTTGTGAATCGTTAATCCTTTTACTGATTGATTAATTTGGAAGCTGAATCGTCATCGTTATCATATCTAAGCTTTAGCCGGATTCTTGCGTTAGGCTGCGTTTGCGTTTGCGTTTGCATTTGCATTTGGAACGTTCGTATTTGCGATAGCTCTCAGGGACCTGAAGGATTTTTACCAAATTGTTTTCTCTGTTAACGATAATGGAACACAAACGGTATGTTTCTTAGTTTCGTTTATGTTTTTTTTTTGCTCTGATACCTTTCTATGGTTTTCTTTAAGATCCAACCCGAATTCTTTGAACACTAAAATTGCGTATGGGTTTATCTTTGAATTTTCGACAGAAAAATCGGTGGTGAACGTTTGAGAAATCGAGATGATGTTGTGAATGAGGACAGGATCAGCGAATTGCCTGAAGCTTTGCTTCTGCTGATATTATCTTCAGTTCCGACAAAAAATGTCATAGCCACGAGTGCTTTGTCTAAACGGTGGAGATCTCTTTGGAAGATGGTGCCAAAGCTCAAATTTAATTCTGAAATTCACAAAAGTGAGCACCATAGATTTTCAGAGATTGTTTGCAGGTCTTTGCTTTCACATAAAGCTCCGGTTTTAGAGAGTTTGCATTTGGTAGTTAGAGATAAATCTGAAGCTTTAGATGTTGGAATATGGATTGTAATTGCATTTGCACACCATGTGCGGGAATTGGTAGTGGATCTTCACAATCAGGAGGAATTGAATGCCAGATTTCCGAGTGTTTTGTTTAGCTGTGATAATACACTCCATACCTTGGAATTGAAGAATTCAATTCTTTTGGACTTTCCTTCTCGGGTTTGTCTCAAGTCCCTTAGAAAGCTGCACCTTGACTATGTGATATTCAGTGACAAAAAATCTGTTTGTAACCTTTTCTCTGGCTGCCCTAGTCTTGAAGATCTGTTCGTGGAACGAAAAAGCAATATCGGGGAGATTTTCACTATTGCGGTGCCATCATTACAGAGACTAACCATAGTAGATTATTTCTCGGGAGGCCGGGATGGAGGCTATGTGATAAATGCCCCTTCTTTGAAATACTTGAACATCAAAGGGCTCGATTGGATTGAGTCCTGTCTGATTGAGAATGCGCCAGAGCTAGTGGAGGCCAAAATCATTGACGTTTCTTATATAAACAATGAGAACATTTTGGTATCTCTGGCTGCAGTCAAACGTCTTTCCCTACACTCATCATCACCCTTTGAGGTAAATTTAAGATTTAAGGATTTTCGTGGAGTTCTCTCTGCAAATTGGGCTCTAACATTGTTTTTGGTACTAATGTTTGCCTTAGGCACAGATAAAGTATCCGACTGGTATTATCTTTTATCAGCTGGTATACTTGGAGCTATTGACACCAAAAGAGGGGAATCTTCTCTCGCTCATGCTCGATAGTTGCCCTAAATTGCAAATCCTCAAGCTCATCAACGTAAGCAATTTCATTAGTTTTTTTCCAGAGCTCCACTTTCAAGTATTTGATGAGATCTAATATCATATTAAGTTGCATTTGTTCTCAGCCTACTAATTGGTTGTTTGCTAAAAGAAAAGATTTTCTGGTGGGGTGGGATTGGGAATGGAGTCAGCCAAAATGTGTACCGGAATGTTTGTTGTACCATCTTGAGACATTCGTGTGGACAAGATACGAATGGCAACGAGAAGATGAGAAAGAAGTGGCCATATACATCCTAAAGAATGCTAGGCGATTGAAGAAAGCAACAATCTCCACAAACCCAATCCAAACTAAAGAGCTCAAAATGTTGGAAAAGATACGTGAGAAGATGCTCGACCAGCTGGCTAGTGAGGTGAGGGCTTCAAACTCATGCCACCTGTCGTTCGAATGTGATACCTTCTCTTATAATTAGGAACATCGTCCACAATGTGACAACGAGACAAAAGAAATCAGTTACGACGGCGTTTTTGCTCTTTAACAAGACGGTGTCGTTTTGGTCGCATCCTTCTTGTTCTTGCAGTGTTAAGCTAGATATGTTGAAATGATAACAATATTATGGATAGTGACATTGAAAATTGTTCTATGATGGATTTGATTTTTTTGTTCTATTTCTAGTATTTTCTAACGGAAATTTTTGCAAACATTTATGTCTTTCTTATTATATATAAAGAATTGAGCTTCTATGGTAATATTTAGTCTACACAACTATTGTGCAAATAACTACTAGATCAACCATCATATCGTAACAATGCTCTGTTGCTTATACATGAAGAACTGTCAGTAGCAGCAACAGCAGCAGCAGTGGCGGTAGGCAAACGCCATAACGGCCAACACCAAGCGTACCTAAACTTTCTGCGTCTGCTTTCTATAGACTCTGCTTCTTCCAGTTGGCGGTAGAGATGTTCAATGCGGTTGAGAAGTTCAGCTATTCTTCTCTCGGACAATCGCAGCGATCTCTCGGCTGCTTCTTCTGCTACCATTGCAGCTTTGGCTAATTCTTCTTTCAGTTTCAGTTTCCCTTCTGATATCGCCAATGCTGATCTCATCTTCTCAACCTCTGCCTTTAAAACCGCTATCTGAATTGTAGCAATGGCTTCTGTTGATTATGGGTCTTTCTATCGGTTTTGTTATTAGCTTTCAGTTTGGAATAGTGAATGAAACTTACGAGTTGATCACGTTCTTCGACTTCCCGCTGCCCGGCTTCTACTTCTAGCTCACAAGCTTTTCTCCATCTACTAACTTCTGATTCAGCTTCTCTTATGACCTTCACTAGCTCTTCCACCTTTGGTTCAGTAAAAACAAATCTCTCGAGTAAGCGATTCACTACAAAATCGAGAAAACAGAATGGAAGCTAGCCAGATGCGAATACATTACGTTTTGAGATAGAAATCTCTCTTGGTTTTGCAGCTTGTCGACATACATCGTGATCTCTGCTATTGTCTCAGCTTGTTCCTCTGTAATCTTCTTCAACCGCGCTTCTTCTAACCTGTAAGATCAAGAAAATGACATTTATTTTTCTTCTTATCATCTCCAGATGTTTCTTGTGCATCTCCATCAAAATTCAAGCTTAACCATAATCCATCTATGTGTTGAAGTTAAGGAAAAAAGCTTACCTTGATTCCTCCAATGAAAGCTTCAGCTGAGAAATCTCTTTCCGTAGATTCTTCATTGTTTTCTCTATTGTTATAACCTGTTCTTGCCACAGATTCCATTATACTTAAAACCTTTATTTGATCCTTAATCTACAACTCAGAACCACAAGAATGTGTTATAAAGTAATGAACATACCATACTATCCTTATCATCTTCTTCTGCTTCTCCTTCTTCGTCCTTAGCGAGGTTTCTCATTTCTGAGCTTTCCTGTACTGATTCTCTAAACCCAAAACCAAACCCTATTCTCTGTAACCCTCGTTCTGCGATTTGCAGCAACGCCGATCTCTTCTGCTCATTCGTCTCTTTCAATTGCTTCTCTGCAGCTTGTTTCTCAGACAAAGCAGCCCTTAACAAGACACTGATGTCTCTATTCTCCTCTTCCAAGAACTCCACACTTCTACTTAGCTCCATCTTCGTCTTCTCCATCGATTCCGTAAGTGTCTCTACCTTCTTTTCAACCTCCTTGACTAACTCCAACACTGACTTGGAACTATATTCCTCTGACTCCATTTTTTCCCCTCTTCCTCTTTCTCGAACATTCTCGTCGTTCAAATATCCGATCGATTTCGACAAGCGATCTTCCACAGATCGTACGGATTCCGCAATTTCCGAAAGTAGTCTGGATTTCTCGTTTGTTTCTTCTTCCAGTTCACCGAATCTTTCTCTAGAAACTTCAAGATCTCTCTTTATTTCATCTCTAATCATCGCAGGCTCCGAGAATCGAACTTCAAGCTCCCGATTTCTTCGCCTAAGCGCATCTCTCTCGTGAGACAGCTCGTGGTTCGCTCTAATCAAATCGGTTTTCCGATAAACCGCCTCGAATATCTGGCTACGGAGACGGACAAGGTCAGGGTCTAACGAAGAGTACTTCCGTTGTGGGAGGTCGTGGTGGTCTTGATCGGAGATACGAGTATCCGAGCGGTTGATTACGGTATCTGTGAAATCCATGAGAGATGATGATGATCGTGATGATGGGGACTTGTGATATTCTCTATATGTGAGGAGGACGCAAAGTATGTCTGATGACTGTGATTTGCTAAATACCTAACAGTCAATTGATAACGTTGAGTAAAAAACATATCTTCAACGCTTTATTTTCTCTACATTAGGTTTCAAATTTCCTCTTCTTCTTTTTTTTTTGCCGGGAAAAAGGAACGACATCGTATTGGTTGTAACTGTGAATATACATACTTTTTTAGTATTCTCTGTTTTTATTGCTCACGTCTCAGTATTAGCAAATAATGAAAAAAAAAACAAAAATAATAATGTATATCAACATATAAAGGAGGATAAATGGAGAAGTGAGTCGAAAATGTTAGGTAAACAAATTTGAATACTTTTGAGCAGTTCTGAGTTTTTCGCAAATTAAAAAAAAAATTTGGTCCGTTTTACCATATTAAGTTTTGAACTTATGACTTTCTAAGAAAATTTTTATAATTTTACTACTAAACTAAAAAGACTTTTTGAAATTTAAAGGCCGAATTTTTTTTATGAAAACGAGAATCGCAAGCATAAACTTGCTCTGCTTTGACTCAGGGAGCTTTCGAGAGAAATTCTCATAGAGAATGATTGGTAAGAACTTTAAACATTTTTAAACCAATAGACACTACTAATTAACCTTCATTTCGAATTGTAATTGCGACAATATATGTGGGGCTTATATATTTTCCATACGTTTGGGGATGAATTTACAAAGTGACAGTCTAAAAAAATTGGGATTTAATTGTCCCCCCAAAAAAGAGGCAAAAGTAAATCACCATTGGTTTTGCCAATCTTGGATAGCTAGGTGAAGAGCGTGATTCGGTATGAGATTGCAATCTTCCATCTTCAGGTTTGTCATCGGCGACGTATCGTGCCCATTCGCTAACCATTCCCTAATCGCTTCCGCTTCGTACGTGAATCCGTCTGCTGCTATCAAAGGATCTTTCATCACTTCCTGTGTTCACAACAAACAAACAAACAAACGTGTTTTAAGTTTTGTCTTAATCCTGATCATCAAACTCTGTTTAGGCATTGAAACTCTCAGAAAGTACCTGGAAAATGGGGCATAGGTAATGAGAAGGAGGCTTGCGTGGAACTTTCTGGTTCAAGTATGACGATGATTCTGGTAAAGAAACTTTCGGGGCTTTCATTCGATCTATAATCCGTAGAAGCACGGCTAAGTCTGGTCGATTCAATGGGTTTTTCTTACAGCAACGGATGGCTACATTAGCTAGCTTTTTGCCTCGTGCGATTGGCCAATCTCCTGCTGAATTATCCAGAACCACGCTGATGTTATCGTTCTCAACAGCGCATTTGACGTCTCTCAGTATGCCAGAGAGAGGTCTTCTGGTGAGAAGCTGAAGGAGAATCATTCCAAACGAGTATATGTCTGATTCCAGCGTCATTTCACCGGAAACAAAGTAATGTGGATCTACGTAAGGATCAGATTTGTCGATACCATCAATCGGAATCAGCTGAGAGATCCCATAGTCGTTAATTTTGGTGACAAGATTGGAATCAAGGAGAATCTTGGATGGTTTTAGATTTCCATGAATGATGCAAGGAACATTCGAATGAAGAAACAGGAGGGCAGAGCATATTTCAGAGGCAATCCTGATCCGAGATTCCCATGAAAGCGCAGGAACGCTGTTCTCAGATGAAAGGCAGTCTTCGAGGCTTCCATTAGGAATATATTGATAAATTAGAGACCGAGACTCTGGACAAGTACCCACTATTGTTACCAGATTTGGATGCCTTACCCTGCTTAAAATTTCCACCTGAAATCCAATAAACAATCAGAATTTGTAAAACAAAACTCTGTGGAGGATGTTTACATATACATATTTAAGCCATTATATATAGATAGTGCTTTACCCGACGCTCAAACTCAAAGTGATTCTGGGAGCCATATGAGGGCAGCATCTTTACAGCAATTTGAAGATGTTGAAGATTCCCTTTGTAGACACTTCCGTATTTGCCTTCTCCAAGTTTCCAGGATGGATCGAATTCGTTAGTAGCTTCATTAATTTCCATAAAAGAATAATCAAGCATTTGTGACCCGGAAGACTCTCCAGTCTTTCCTTTTATCAACCTCCTCAATGTGTTTACTTCCTTTAACGCGTTCTCATGATCGATCCGGATCTCATCCCTTTTCTGTCTGAAACTTTTCAAGAGCTCCATAGCCGTATCAAATTTCTCACCATGTTCTTTTTCCAAGCCATGCAGTTTCCTGATCTGGCTCTCCAACTTAAGATTATCACCCTGGACCATCTGAAGTTTTTTCATGAATCCATTGTTCTGCTCTATAACCATCTTCACTTCATCCTTTTCTTTTTCCAGCAAATCCTCCAATTTCTTTCTTCGACTTAACTCCTTAATGCATAAACCGTCCAAGGCTTTTGCCTGTGAGATGGCATGACAAAAAAAAAAAAGTTAAACCGGGAGAAACACATTTGACAAAGTGCCAGCAGTAACAAGATGGTCTACATATTCATTTCTTTTGATCAACTGAAGAAGTTCTGTACCTAATGTTAGCAATCTACGAATCCCCAGTGAAATATTTCTTTATGTTAAGCCTTTTTGCATGTGGTAACAAGATGTACTGATTTATCTATCGCACAATTAGCAGAAATGGGTAGATACTATCACTTTAAAACTATCATCTCAATTTCTTTGATAACTGAGAAATGGATTGGACGTATAACCTTGCATAAAGCCTCCATGGTACTGTCATCTTCTTTCCATTCATTCCGAGCTTCCCCATAGACAGTTCTCTCTGATTGGCCGATATCATGCATGGCTTTATCATACCTATGCATTTCGCGCGCCACATTTCCTTCACGCTTCTTCTTCTGAAATTCCACAGGATCACCCGATTACCAGGCGGATTAATTGCTTGTCCATACTAAAAAGTGACAGCATCATATTCAATTTAAGTAGAGGTTTCAATATATTGCAAAGACAAAACTACGCTCATATATGTTTCCACAAAGTAACATTTTAAAACATCTCTATATCAAGAACTTGAAGATAAACCGGCCCCTGTAATTATTTGCCAAATTAAAGTCTTTTCACGCAAATGAAGTACTAAAGGTATTTATAGTTACTACATGATCAGTATGAAAGATGAAAGTAAATATGAAGCAAACTCCTCCTACCTCAACATTTGAGGTAGTTAAGGTATCTGAGCCAGCTAATTCTGGACCAATCGGCTCTGGACCAACCGGCTCTCCAAAGGAAGAACTCGAACCTGAAGAAACATGAGGAGTTGGTCGTCGTTCCCCCTTTTCTCTCTCCAACTGACCAGTGTCTTTCTCACCATCTGCACAATTCTGTAACAAAGTTACCATACAGAGTCATAATATAACTGATAGCAAAGGAAATGATATGCAGAGGGACCTTGCAAAATCCTAGCCAACCGCTACCTTGTTCAAGGAGGCTACGCCAATATCTTAATCTTCTCCTCATATAAGAGGATTCCAATTTTTCTGATTTCCTTGCCTCATTATCTGAATCCAGCTGTACTAGGGGAGGCAATGTTTGTCTGTTATTACTATCTTCAATTGTTGCCCTGTTTTTAAGAGTGTTTCATTTAGTTATATGAATAGAGTTAGAAAACAAAAACAGATAGTAGAAGCAGGTAATTGAAGGTGGTAGACTAGCTAAATGCCTATATCCGAGAACCAAAGTCACATGACGTAACATATTACATCAACATTTATATAGATGTATCATGTATCATAATAGTTTAGCTTAGGAAAGACGATGATTTAAGACATCTCATTCACTCTTTCTGCAATATTCGAAAGGAAAAAAAAAATTACCTTGTAAAGATAAGATAACCTTTACACAGAAACCAAATATGGCAGGAATCCGGAGCTTTTTTGCAAACGAATATGGCTTTCTTGGACTTTAAATCCGTCATTTTCCTGGCATTTCAAATTTAAGTAGATAAAATGAATTTCAGAGGCCAGATGAAAAAACATTTATAACATAAATGATAAAAATATAGAATCATATCTTACCATGAGTAATGCTTATCTGATGCAGCTCCCATTACTAACCACTTAATCCTGTGTCGAGCAATTAATTCTACGATACCTTCCTCGATATTTTGCCCCGCAATGCAAAGTTTATCTGTTTGAACCTAAAAAGAAACTATGTCAATTCATTAGTTTATCAACTGAAAGGGTCCTGACCAAGAATGCCTAAAGATTTAAAGAGTCTGAGCTCTACATTTATGAGGACCCAAAAAACAGGACACAAGGTTTCTCTGTTTAGGTTATATCTTTATATGAACAATTATATCTACCAAGATCATAGGATTATTCAAAGTGAATTGTAGTGAGTTGCCAATTAAACTTAAATTCCAGTAACAATACGGAAAAAAAGAGAGGCTGAATACCTCGGTTTCAGATAAAAGGTGAAGATAAGAATTCATAAGCTCATCCACTTTTTGTTTATCAACACGCTCAATCACCTTGACAGCATGTTTTCTAAAGGTACCGCCAGCGAGTTTCTTGTGCGCTGTAGGTAAACAAAATATTCTCAGAAATTACTACGTCTTAACATCCTTGGCAATAGACTGGTAAAAGGAAAACAAAATGCGATGAACAAACATCTAAAGTCATCAAATCTCCAGCTTCCACAAAAAAACCAGACTTTCCAGTTCAAAGACAAGCAAATCGAAAAAAACCAATAGCTAATCTTATTTACATTATAACCAAATTACGTTCATCGCCATTCCTGTATTGTCCACTTCAGTTTGATACATAAATATTGTGTTCTTCTTCCAAACTCTTAAATGGCTGATCATGAAAATGTTTTTTATGGTTTCTCTTCTTCTTCTTCCTCTTCATATAATAGTAAAATAATTTATAAATTTCTCTGATTTTCTTAGCAAAAGGATATATATATATATATAGACATCTCAACTTAAGTTCAATCATGATTCATGAGCAATATATAGAAAGGTTTATGCACTAATAAATTTCAAAATTTTCGATTTCGTCTAAGTTCATAATTCAACAGATCTATACATAAAAAAAAAAACCATAATTCTCCAGAAAGAAGTAATTTAGAGAGAAAGTGAGTAGAAGATCTCACTCCACGAGGCCGGACGAGCAGGGCGATGGACGTAAAGCAAGCAAATCTTCTTGCCGGAAAAGTTTCGCGCCGCCCATAACACCGTCGTTTTGCTCCTCTCAACATCTTCCGCCACCGCGACGAAGATCGTCTCATCCACATCTAAGACCAATTCGTCTCCACCGATTTCTCCTATACTACCCATTTATCGCCCCCCCTTTTCTCTCTCTCTCACTCGCTATCTCTCGATTAACTTTCTACAGGCATTTGTTCAATTCCAATATTACAAAGTCACTTTATACAAAAGTAGAACTCGTGAGATTCCTCGAATTGGAATCGTTTTATGGCTCGGACGAGTCGCTGACTCGGTTATGAGTCAACCGATTTACCTAATTTGAAGACAGGAAAAGAAAAGAAAGAAAGGGCTTCTTCTCGATGAATAGTCTCTCCTACCACTGGGAACCCAAACAATCACAAGAGGTCGTCCAAATATTTGTTAATCGGTTTAGTCCTATTTTCTCGACCTGTTTATATTTGGAGTAAATAACAATTAAGAAACGTCACATGGACACATGTAATGAATTTCGGGAATCTCTTAATGACAAATGTTAAAATTCGAATACATTGTTGCATTATGGAATACGGTTACATTTCCTTACAACACTTCTTACAAGACTTCTCAAGTCGGAATATATCTACATGAATTTTGGGATCTATGATGTTAAAATCGAAAATGATAGTAAAAGGGTTGGACCGTTAATTTTAATTCTTGGGACCGAAATTTCTAAATACCAAAAAAATTGGGACCTTTAGTTTTGGGTTTTTTGTCGACTACTATATACATCTTCTTTACTTGTGATCTTTCGTAGAAATTGAAATCCCTTTGCATTTAACCAAAATACATAATATATTTTACCCCAAAAAAAATACATAATAGATCAGGATGTCATGGGACAAACTTCTCATTCACCTCTATTGAATGACAAAGAGGCTCATATACCCCTGTTATAAAAAATGTTTTCATTTTGATTTTCTTTTAAATCGAGATGATGTAAAATTACTGAATAACCTTTACACTTTATAGTATTTACAGACCCAACCAGGTGAAATATGGATTATCCACCCGAACCAATACAAATCGGGTCCGATTTTAAACCCCTAAAATCCTAAAATCCTAAAATCGACGGGTTCGTTTTATTTTTTCTTCTAAGTATCAAATCGGAATCCCTTTCTTCTCTCAAATCGAAGGCAAAATGCGTACAAAGAATCCAAGTGTTTTTGGAAATCCGACCGAAGATGAAGACATGCTTCCGACCGAAGGTGGAAATCCGACCGAAGATGAATCTACAAAGACCATCGGAAATCCGACCGAAGGTGGAGATGGAACAAGTGACATCGGAAATTCGACTCCGATAGAAGGTGGGGATGCAGAGACGCCTGTAGATAAAATCGTAGTAGAAGAAGAAAACGAAGAGGAAGAAGAACAAGAAGATGAAGATGAAGAAGAACAAGAAGATGAAGATGAAGGAGAAGAAGATAAAATCGTAGAAGCAGAAGACGAAGAGACACAGCCGACTCCAATCGATTCTGAAAAAACAGAGTCAATCGTTCAACATTCAACGGTATGTATTTGCACAACTTAGTAGGACTCCGTACAACTAGTCGGTTTTGTAAGTTAGAAATTCTTGAAACGAAAAGGTACAACTTAGTAATACTTAGTACAACTAAATCTGTTCAACATTCAACGGTATGTATTTGCACAACTTAGTAGGACTCCGTACAACTAGTCGGTTTTGTAAGTTAGAAATTCTTGAAACGAAAAGGTACAACTTAGTAATACTTAGTACAACTAAATCTGTTTTGCAGGAAGAAAACGAAGATGCCGAAGCATTACAACCTCTGAGAATGTTCTTCAGTCCCACCGAGTATAACATACCAATTAAGCTCTCAGCAAAGTGCTATATTAGCAAGGCAGTGAAGACATTAGAGGGTCTTCTTAATCCCGAGGAGATGAAATGGTTCCTAGAACACCCTCAGTTTAACCACTTCTTCCATATGCATAGGGACTCAAGCCATACGCTCATGGGTATGTGGATGCTTCTTGTTCGCATGGCCCGTTTAGAGAAGGAGAAGGAATGTTGGTTCATTATCAATGGCGTTCCCGTCCGTTATTCTCTCCAGGAACATGCACTCCTTTCTGGACTATACTGCCATCCTTATCCAGATCATTATGAAAAAGCAGGCAGTTCGAAGTTTGTTTCGAATCATTTTCAAGTTGGGGCCAAAGTAACATATAAAGAAGTGGAGAAAAAGCTAATGTCGATGAAAAAAAAATCCCCAGATCGTTTGAATATGGCGGTGCTCTATTTCTTATGCAGCGTCATTATAGGAAAAAAGAAAACAGGAAATGAGGCACCCTCTGTTCATTCGTTCTTTNTATCGAGAAAATAAATGAGTGGATGCTTGCACGTATTATACAATACGACCTCCAAGTGAAAAAAAAGTTATCAACAAAAAATTGTCGAAATCTATCCATATTTACCTTTTATGGAAAGTCTTTACGCAAACTCATAGGTCCACGTTTGCCAAATTTGGAAGGCCTGGTAGAGAGTTTATCCAATTTCGTTTTCAATTGTAGATCTCTTGGTTTTCAAAGTTGGAAATATATAAACCAGAGGAAACCAATTCTTGTTTGGCTATGAGAATTGGACGCCCTCTACCATGATTATATAGAGAATCAAGATTTAGTGAATAATTTGATTCATGTAATGAGTTTATGTTTGAACACCAATGCACCTTTTGAAAAAGCAGGACAAATTGTCGGAACAAAACATACAAAATATGTGTCCTGACTCACAAACCAACGAAACTCAAGTTTCCAAGACTCGAGTCGTAATAGAGGAATGTGTTGGTACAAGAAAAACTAAGGATTCGGACCAAAAGAACACGTTATTTTCCGGTTTTTCTTCTAAACCCGGTATAAGTAGATGAACCAATAAAAATGAGACAGAGACGAAGAAAAGATATCGTACGCATTTTCGGATTTAACGCTTGACCCATTGGAAGCTCTTTCTTGCCTTAGCTTTACCAGGTTTCTTCCTTTCCACAACTCTAGAGTCTCTTGTCAAAAAACCAACTGAAACATATCGAAGATTAAAAAAAAAAACGAGATCAAGACCAATCAATCTAATAGACATACTGGTTATCAAATGGAAACATCAATCAGACAGTATGCTGTATCTCTGCTGAAGAACATTAAAAGGACTACACAGATTTTGTAACACTAAGATGCGTGAAGCATCTTGCTTACCAGATCGAAGTGCTGTCCGCATATCTGGTTCCCAGTTTTGCAATGCCCTGCTGATACCCAATTGAATAGCTCCAACTTGACCTTTAAACCAAGCATTTGAGTACACAGTTAACCACGGTTACAACGGACTAAATGTTTGGAAATTATTGATAAAGATGGCAATCTAATCTGTTTACTTATGACCAAATCCTCTAGCGTATAAATCATACTAGCTAGTGTAAATAGAGAAATTTGAGAGCTAAGTGAAGAAAATGAGGTGATTGTTTAAGGGTTTTACCTGTAGTTCCACCGCCTTTAACAGTGCACTTAATATCCCAACTACCCAAGGTTTTGGTCTCAGCAAGTGGGCGGAGAAGAGCAGCGCGATGATCAAGCATAGGGAAATAGACATCAAATTCTTTTTCGTTAACAAGGAATTTTCCTTTCCCAGGTATAATCCATACACGGGCAACACTACATTTTCTTCTTCCGGTTCCATAGGCTCTCCCCGTTTCATCCACTTGTCTCACCCGTGATTTGGCAATTTCCTCTTGCATCTGGAGTTCTATCTCAGCTCTTGAGGACTTCTTTGAACTCTTCTCACGGCGCAGGTTTTCAATCTCAGTCAGAGGAGGCAATCCTGGGATCCCTTGGAAATCCTTCAAGGCTATCAAACTATCTAGCATTTCATCTGTTATACCCGACTTAGCAATAAGGTCTCCAAATGCTCGATCAGGACCTGAAATAGTAAGTTCCAAATCAGTAAAACTGAATTACTTACTCTACTTATAGTGCCTATTAACAGTTAACTGAGCGTCGTTAACAGAAAACGCATTAGCGATAAATTAATAACAGTAACCACACATTAAGCACCAAAGTCCAAACTGTTCCGTAACATAAGTAAGCATCAAACTATCCACTTCAAACACATCTCTTTCTACCCAAATGCTCATGCCTCTTAAACATCCGAGCTTACTCCAAAAACCAGCATATCCTCCACACAACAAACCAATAGATTAATTTAAACAAACTTGCGACTCGAATGATCATCCAATCCAAATCTAACTTATCAAGGTAAAGTCATGTGATCAAATTTGCCATCATTATTAGCTACCAATTTGTCCCCAGATCCCAAATCTAGATACATTTCCAAAGTATTGGTGCATTGCAAATTAAAATCAAAACTTAAGAGTCAGCAAAGAAATTCAGGAATCTCACCTTTGATAATCTCAGTGAGCTCTTTCTCCTCCTTCTCAATCACCTCCTTCTTCGCACGCTCTTCCTCCGCGTTTTCCACGCCGGTGTCAAAGCTAAGCGGCATCTCCCCGCTGGTATCAAACACGACCTTATCATCTTCCTCCTTCAAATTCCATGGCTTACACCCATCCCATTCATTGGATTTAACATCTCCTCTAGTTCCAAAACTATTCGCCACCTCACCTTCGGTACCGAACACGACTTTCTCATCTCCTTCATTCATATTCCATCGCTTAGTCTCCTCCCAGTCATTGGCTCTCCTCTCGCGGCCAGTTTCACTCCCTTGCGCCACTTCTTCGCCCGTATCGAACACAACCTTATCCTCTTCCTCCTTCATGTTCCATCGCTTAGGCCCCTCCGGCCACTTGCCCTCTCCACCAGCTGAGCCGAATCCTGCAACTCCGGAGGAAGACCAAGAATCATCGGAAGAGAAAGGTTCGGACTTATCATCGTTTACTCCAGAAAAGCTCCACGGAACGTCATTTCGATTACGCCCATTCCCGTCGTCATTTCCGCCGCCGCTACTGTTGGTGGAAAGCGGGCGTATAAACGAGGAGAAGATCTGAGAATTTGATTTGGATGAAACTAGGGTTACGAGACGGAGATTCGAAGGTCTAAGGAATAAACGAGAGAGCATGATGGTGAAGAACAGAGAGATTCAGAGATTGGGGGAAAAACAAAATTGCAGAAGTTCGAAGAAGAACGGTTAGGGTTTTACTTAGAACCACTTACAATCTTAAACATTAACGAACCGGTCCGGTTTTACCATGTTTATTCCGGTTTGATCATCAGTAAAAAAATTTTGTTCCAGAAACTCAAATAAGAAGCCGTCTTTTGCTTCTCTGCTTCTCCGTCGAGGTTACTTTGCATATTCTTCAGGCTGTCTCTGCCGGAGATTCCAATCGCACCAAATCCGTTTGCAATTTAGCTGAATCGAGATGGTTTATATCGTTTCATGGGACGAATTTGTGGATCGATCTGTTCAGCTTTTCCGAGCTGATCCCGAATCTGTAGGTTATTTTTTCTTGCTCTACTCCTTCTCGATTTCGTTCATCACGGTTGCTTTGGAAATTTTGGGTTTGTTTTACGGTATTTGGATTATAAGCCGTCGATTTTGTATTGGGCATTCGATAAACCTTGATGATTGATTTGAATCTCGTCGTGTTTGGTCGAAATCTAGCGACTGTATAGGTGCAACCTACATGTTTCGTTTCCAAATAGAATTTATGAACACAGAATTGTTGTTTCTGATGAATCGGATATTTGGATTCAATTTTTATGGCGCAGACTCGGTATGTCATGAAGTATAGACACTGCGACGGCAAGTTGGTTCTCAAGGTTACTGATAACAAAGAGGTAAGTAATTGACTGTGTCTAGTTCTCTATGATCGCTTCTTCTTATTGTTTGTTCTTTTGGTGGATGTTGAAGCATGTTTGTGTTTGTTAGTCAAAGTGTGATACTTTAGACCTCGTTGAGCTTGGCTAAGTTTTACATAAAGATTTGCATTAGCTCTCTCTGTTGCAGCCTTCTTATTTCGTCCTGTGCATTGTGTTTTATGTGAAGCATATGATAGATTTTATTTCTACTTTTGCTTTAACTTAGTGTCTCAAGTTCAAGACAGACCAAGCACAAGAAGCAAAGAAGATGGAGAAACTGAATAACATATTCTTCACCCTCATGGCCAGAGGACCTGATGGTAAAATTTCATTTTTTTGCTTACCAAACGTAGAAGAAAGAAGAATGGAACTTCACATTCGAATATGCATCATATCTTAATGTTTATGAGGAAAGCTCCTTTGTTTTATGGCGCTATGGGTTCCAGCACCGGTCCATCGTTGTATAGTTTCTTTTTATGGAGAGACTGTATAATCCTCACCGGCTATTTGAGTTTATAAATTTTCTCTAATCATCATTTTCGACTACCAAACTAAAACAAAGAACGGAATTTCACAGATCGAATGTGCATCATCCCATATAACATTGGAAACCTCCTTTTGTGTTATGGTCTAGCATTCGTACATCGGTGTTAACATCCTCATGACTATTGGGTTTATAGCTTACTAATTGATGTTGGTTGTATAATGCAGTTGATCTCTCTGAAGTCACCGGTAAAGAACAGATGGAGACACAGCCTGTGAAGAAAGGAAGAGGAAGGAAGCAATAAGTCTCATGAATTTTTTTTTGTTTCTTTCTTGGTATCAAGATTTTGATCCATTTTTTTGTTGGATATTTTGAGATGGGTTTGTGAATTGTGATCGTAGGGTTGTCAAGATTTGTTCTAAAGCTGACTTTGGATTTAGTAATTTACACCCTTTTTTTTTTGTTTTTAACCTTTTCCATAAGTGCATGGGAGTCGTTGATAACCTAAACTCAAAATGCTAACCTTTTGACTAGGATTTAAAAGTTGCTCAACGCCCTACAGCTCGATTGGGTTATAAGTCCGCTTTTGCATGAAATCTCAATTAACGAAAACTTGAAACAGACGAAATAGTTAAAGTGAAAGACAAGATATGTAAATAGGGTTCGTTTGTTTCGTAATTTTAAAAATTGGGTTCCAAATCGTAACCGAACCTAATTGGGTTCGGTTGTGACGCAAACGTGAATACTAAAAAGAATCAAAGCATGCATAAACGTTGATATTAGTTTGACCACCCATTATTTCCTTTTTGAGCTTTACCATGCATGTTACAATGTGCCTTTGTTCATATCTAACCTCCACTAATGTTACGAACTTACGATTTCTCGCCTGCCTTATATATTTCAAATTACTAAATGATAATTTAAATATTATATACAACGTGTAAACACAAATGCAAATTAATATTTGTACAAATGTTCACACTTTTATCCATTTCAATGAATACTATCATGCATAAAACCTCAACAGATCGACGATCATATGACAGATAGATTTTGTAATCGTGTGACTTGTCACGAATTGGAATCAGAACTGATATTTACTCATGCATTTGGACACCTCCATTAAAAGACACCCCCAAAAACGAAAGGTGACGTTGCTGAAAAAGTAACGCATCTCTTATGTCTATCTCTATATATAGTTTAAGACTTTCAGCAAACATTAAGAAAACCTGGAGGAGGTATAAGTCCACTTTCAAAATAAGAAACAACTAAACAATATGGAGGTAATAAATAATTCGTCCGCGATCAAGAGAGAGGAAATCGATCGACCATTAGCTAATTTTCCGGTGAACATATGGGAAGATCCCTTGACATCTTTCTCTAGTTTCCGACCCGGTACGTACCTACCTTTGATCATCATTGAATTCACCTATTTTTTCTGGTCATCACAAAATCTTATGTTACATCTAATAGAATACGATGCAACTTTGTTCATAAAATCTAAGTTATGTCTCTCGTGCGATTGATATATAGGAAAGTGAGAGAAACAAAGAAAAACTGAGTTTGCTGAAGGAAACTGTGAAGAAATTATTTATGGCTTCGAAAGAGAACCCAATAGAGAACATTAAGTTCATTGATGCTCTGTCTCGCCTCGGTGTCTCCTATCACTTTGAGCATGAAATTGATAAGCCTTATCATGCGTATTATAGGAGAAGGAAGGGAGCTGTAGCATAAGAGTCGAAGGAAGAATTGAAATAAAAAAAGTCAAAGACTCGGTCAAAGCCAGAAATTTCATTTTACTAAGTATATAAATAATAATATTTCAGTTTGTTGAGACTTATGCATTTTCTGGGTTGTTAAAGAAAGCGATATGAGCTTCTTCTTGGTCGACATGAGACCTTTTCTCTGTGAATGCATCTAAGTGATTTCCTTTGTAATTGAGAAATTCTTATACAGATATCGAGAGTTATAGTTGAATACAAGAGGTTGATTCTACTTCTATAATCAGATTCTATCAAATTGGTGTGTTTGTGACTTGATCGAAGATCGCGATGGTGCTTGACGAGGATCCAGCTCAAAGAGTCGATCAGCTCCAAGGTTCTATGGCGGAGCTTCACGATGAAGTCGGATTGATCCGTATTGGCTAGGAACGACTCACTAATGCTAATACCGAAACAAATTCGCGGATCGCAGAGGTGGAGAAGGCGAATCGGGAGGCGAATTTGCGATTATCGACGATGGAGCGTCAATTGACTTCGGTCACCAACACGTTAGCTCGGATATAAGCAAACTCATTTTCTGGTGGTGCAAAACAGAAGGAGATTGCAACATCTTCCGATAATCGAAATCAGGTATCTCATTCTGATCATGGAAATCCTGGTGATGATAGAAGGTTAGGTTATCGGGGAATCTCAAATACGTTTGCGAATCGTGATAGTATGTTAAGGAAAGTGGAAATGCCAGTATTCGATGGGAGATTGCCTTTTGGATGGATTTCTCGTGTTGAGAGATTTTTCAGGTTAGGCGATTACACGGAGGAAGATAAATTGGGGTTGGTTTCTCTGAGTTTAGAAGGTGTTGTTCTGGGGTGGTATAATTGGGAGATAGAAAGAGACGAGTTTTGAGATTGGCCTCAGTTTAAGCAAAGGTTGTTGGCCATATTTGGCGAATCAATGGATGATGAACCGGGGAAGCGATTACACAATTTAAAACAAACTGGTTCTATAGCTGAATATGTCGCAGAATTTGAAGAATTATCAGCTATGGTCACATGCGTGGATGATAAGAACTTGGAGCATATTTTCTATAATGGTTTAAAACACGAGATGAAGGAAGTGATTAAGATGAAAGAGCCTAAGGGATTGACTAATCTAAAGGCAGCAGTACTGAAAATGGAGTCAAGCACGTTCTGTAAGGTGCTAGAAGAAGCCAAATACAGTGATTCTTGTTTTCGCAAGACGACTCCAACTTTTCTCTTAAGATCATCTTCTATCTACAATGTTCAGAAATCAGCACCAGCCCCTACAGAGAAAGCACAAGCCATTCAAGCTAAACCTGAATAGCGTATGAGACAGAAATATACTGATGTGGAATTAGATGCTATGAGAAGAGATGGCATTTGTTTTAAGTGTAAAGGGAAGTATTACAGAGGTAACCCTTGCCCTAATAAATAATTACAGGTGCTTACTATAGTCCATGGCTATGAATTGGAGGTTCTTGATGAGAATATGATGGTATTAGAGGAAGTTGAAGCTGTTATGGAACCACAATTAATGGAGCTATCATTGAATTCGTTCTTGGGTATTGATACTTTTACTACGACTAAGGTCAGAGGTTGTATTGGAAAGACTCCTATTATAGTCATGCTGGACAGTGGAGCTACACATAATTTTGTGGCTCCTCAAGTAATATCAAAGGCTAAGTTGAAGATGACACCAAATCCTAGTCTTCAAGTGCTATTAGGGACTGGTGTCACGGTGGAGGGTTTAGGCTGTTGTGAGAAGGTGGAATTTGGTATGCAATGATTAACATTTACCTCTGATTTTATTTCATTGGAACTCGGAGGTGCTGATGTCATTTTGGGGGTGCAATGGTTGAGAACACTTGGGAAGTGTTTGGTGGATTGGGAGTCTCATGAATTAATGTTCAACTATAAAGGCAAGATGGTTACATTGAAAGGGGATCCATATTTGCATATGTCTAAGATATCTCTTAAATCTCTATCTCCTACGCTGTCTATGAGAAGCAAAGGAATTACAATAGAGTTTGCAAATCAGACAGTGATTCAACCATCAATTCCACCTGCTATTGTTTCGGTGTTGGAAGAGTTTAAGCAAGTGTTTGCTGTGCCTACATGATTACCTCCTCTCGGGGTTATGAGCACGCAATTAATTTGCAACCAGGGGTAACGGCTGTCTCAGTCAGGCCATACATATATCCACATGCCAGCAAGGAAGCTATGGAAACACTGGTGACGGAAATGCTACAGACTGGTATTGTGAGACAGAGTCACAGTCCATTTTCAAGTCCAGTTCTGTTGGTCAGGAAGAAAGACAACAGTTGGAGATTCTGTGTGGATTACAGGGCCCTTAATCATGCTACAGTGCCTAACAAATACCCTATTCCCATGATAGATCAATTACTGGATGAGTTGCATGGAGCTACTGTTTTCTCTAAATTGGATCTCAGGTCTGGATATCATCATATCCGTATGGTGGAAAGGGACATCAAGAAAACAGCTTTTAGGACTCATGAAGGGCATTATGAGTTCTTAGTGATGCCTTTGGGCTCACCAATGCTCCTGCTACCTTTCAGGCACTTATGAATGCAATTTTTAAGAAATTTCTGCGGAAATTTGTATTTGTGTTCTTTGATGATATCCTCATCTATAGTTCTTCCTTGGAGGAGCATAACAACCATTTGGCAGCCGTGTTGAGTGTTTTTGTTGATCAGCAACTATTTGCCAACCAAAAGAAATGCTTATTTGGTCAATCTCAGGTGGACTATTTGGGGCATATTATTTCTGCTTCAGAAGTGGCGACTGACCCTGTTAAAACCGAGACAATGCAGAAATGGCCAACACCAAAGAACGTGAAAGAGTTAAGAGGATTCTTGGGATTGACAGGTTACTATCGAAGGTTTATACGAGGATATGGAGTTTTGGCAAGACCATTAACAGAATTATTGAGGAAAGATAGCTTTGAATGGTCTCAACAAGCTCATATGGCATTTAATGAACTGAAAGTAGCAATGGTTACTGCCCCTGTTTTGGTGTTGCCAAATTTTGATGAAGTATTTGTGTTGGAAACCGATGCCTTTGGTTTTGGTTTTGGAGCAGTGTTAATGCAATCACATAAACCTATAGCATATTTCAGTCATGGGTTGACACCTCGAGAGCAACTGAAATCTGCTTATGAACGGGAATTAATGGCTATAGTGATGGCGGTTCAGAAATGGAAACATTATTTGATGGGCCGGAAGTTTGTGGTGCATACTGATCAGAAAAGCCTTAAGTTTTATTGGAACAGCGAGAGGTTAATATGGAATATCAAAAGTGGTTAACAAAGCTTTTGGGTTACGACTTTGAGATCGTATACGAGGCTGGGATTGAGAATAAAGCCGCTGATGGGTTGTCTCGGATTACAACAGCTCCATTTGGTTCAGTAAGCTCAACTTTGTTGGCGCTGACAGTTCCTTATGTTCTACAGTTACAAGACATTTTCAAAGAAATAGCAGAAGATACTGCGATTCAGGCTCAGGTTAAGTTGATAAAGGAGGGGACTACTCTGAAGCATGACTTTTCAGTGAGAGATGAGAAATTGTGGTATAAGAACAGAGTAGTTCTGCCTAAAGATTCAAGGTTCATTCCACTAATTTTACAAGAGTATCACGATGGCAAGCTTGGGGGACATTCTGGTGTTTTCAAAACACTTAAGAAGATTCAACAGACATTTCATTGGGAGGGAATACATAAACAAGTGCAGAAATTTGTCTCGGAATGTGCAGTGTACCAAACCCACAAGTATTCCACCTTGTCTGCTGCTGGGCTTCTTCAACCATTGCCTTTACCATCACAGATTTGAGAAGATATTTCGATGGATTTTGTGGAGGGCTTACCAACTTCTCAAGGGTTTAATGTGATTTTTGTGGTGGTAGATAGGCTGAGCAAATATGGTCATTTCATAGGTTTTAAGCATCCTTTTAATGCCACAGATGTTGCTCATAAGTTTCTCGCTGAGATTGTGAGATTACATGGCTTCCCTCAGTCTATTATTTCAGACAGAGACAAGATTTTTTTAAGCAACTTTGGGAGAGAAAGCTTCAGATTGTCAGGAACTAAGCTCAAGTATAGCACAACTTTTCACCCTCAAACGGATGGCCAGACTGAGGTGTTAAATAGATGTTTGGAAACATACTTGAGGTGCTTGGCTTCTGCTCAACCACGAACTTGGTATAAATTTCTTTCTTGGGCTGAACTTTGGTATAATACAACCTACCACTCATCATTGCAGTCCACTCCTTTCAAAGTTGTCTATGGCCGTGATCCACCTTCCTTGGTGCGTTTTGAACAAGGTTCCACAGCTAATTTTGACTTGGAGGTACAACTTAAAGAGAGAGATGCGATTCTGGATGAGATTAAACTGCATTTATCTAAAGCACAGCAGCGGATGAAGGCTAGTGCTGATAAACATAGAAGAGATGTGGAGTTTGAGGTTGGGACTTTTGTATATTTGAAGCTCAGACCATATAGGCAGCATTCAGTGGTACATCGCACATGTCCGAAACTGTCTGCTCGTTACTATATGGGCCTTATGAAGTGCTGGAAAGGATCGGGAAGGCTGCTTATCGCTTGAAGCTACCAATAGATTCAAAGATACATCCGGTTTTTCATGTGTCACAATTAAAAGCAGTGGTGGGGAAAGATCAACCAGTGTATCCTCTGCCTCTTACTTTGAACGCTGAAACAGAGGTCCTTAAGACACCATAATCAATTGTAGCAACTCGTTACAATGATACATGACGCTTGGAAGTGTTGGTTCAATGGACATGTCTTCCTTCACATGAGCAGAGCTGGGAGTTGGCTCAGGTTTTGAATGATCAATATCCTATGTTTAAGCTTGAGGACAAGCTTAATCTCAAAGGGGAGGGTATTGATAAGCCTTATCATGCGTATTATAGGAGAAGGAAGGGAGCTGTAGCAGAAGAGTCGAAGGAAGAATTGAAATAAGAAAAGTCAAAGACTCGGTCAAAGCCAGAAGTNGAAGAAAGTTTTGGAAATTAATCCTTTTTCATTTATCGTATTTCGATGATTTGATTACAGAGAAGAAGACAACCTAAATACCGTAAAATGAAACTAAATGTGCTTAAACAATACCCTTTTGTGAGTTATTTAGCGCTTTGATGTTGAAATGTTTGAGTTATCAGTTCTTTATAGAATAACAAAAGATTATAGCAGCTTATGTATTTATTGACTTTGTATCTAACTATAGTTATATAAAGCGTATATTATATCTACTATATGACAGAAATGCTATTAAAACGTGAACCACGAAATCTTTTTTTTTAATCCAAACATCGATTTGATTTCATATTAGTTTTGAAATACTGGATAACATGCCAATCGTTGTTGAAGTCGGGACAATGATTAATTTCACTCCAAGAGTAGCTTTGGTCAAGGAGAGAGTCATTTTGTATTGGAAAGCAACTGGTCAAGTAGAGAGTCATTTTCATATTCAATCTCACTATTAACACTAAGAAATCAACATCAAACCTCAAAAACGTTTAAGCTTCTAAGGAAGTTCAATTTCGAAATCGATGGGCGGAATTTTAAAATCTTAAAACATTTCAAATTCATTTTTGTAGCGCCTTGAGCCCTTTCAATTTTTTGGGCCTTGCATATATTATGTAAGTTAATATTGACTTTCTGTAAATTAAAGGTCCATCGATTTTCAGCCCCTGCCAAAAAAGAAAAAGACAAGATGGAATCAGTAAACCGTAGCTATGCAAATATTTTAAGGATTATGAAAAATATATGGAAATACCAAGTGTTTGCATGAATAATAATTGAATAAATGTTGAATTCCAAGTTTGATTCGCACAAATTTTGCACAATAAAACATAATGTCATACCATAATCCACAATGATCAAAGTGTGTATATATCTGATAAGCCTTATCATGCGTATTATAGGAGAAGGAAGGGAACTGTAGCAGAAGAGTCGAAGGAAGAATTGAAATAAGAAAAGTCAAAGACTCGGTCAAAGCCAGAAGTTTCATTTTACTAAGTATATAAATAATAATATCTCAGTTTGTTGAGACTTATGCATTTTCTGGGTTGTTAAAGAAAGCGATATGAGCTTCTTCTTGGTCGACATGAGACATTTTTTCTGTGAATGCATCTGACTGATTTCCTTTGTAATTGAGAGAATTCTTATACAGATATCGAGAGTTATAGTTGAATACAGGAGGTTGATTCTACTTCTATAATCAGATTCTATCAAATTGGTGCGTTTGTGACTTGATCGAACATCGCGATGGTGCTTGACGAGGATCCAGCTCAGAGAGTCGATCAGCTCCAAGGTTCTATGGCGGAGCTTCACGACGAAGTCGGATTTATCCGTATTGGCTGGGAACGACTCACTAATGCTAATACCGAAACAAATTTGCGGATCGCGGAGGTGGAGAAGGCGAATCGGGAGGCGAATTTGCGATTATCGACGATGGAGCGTCAATTGACTTCGATCACCAACACGTTAGCTCGGATCGAAGCAAACTCATTTTCTGGTGGTGCAAAACAGAAGGAGATTGCAACATCTTCCGATAATCGAAATCAGGTATCTCATTCTGATCATGGAAATCCTGGTGATGATAGAAGGTTAGGTTATCAGGGAATCTCAAATACGTTTGCGAATCGTGAGATAGTATGTTGAGGAAAGTGGAAATGCCAGTATTCGATGGGAGATTGCCTTTTGGATGGATTTCTCGTGTTGAGAGATTTTTCAGGTTAGGCGATTACACGAAGGAAGATAAATTAGGGTTGGTTTCTCTGAGTTTAGAAGGTGTTGTTCTGAGGTGGTATAATTGGGAGATAGAAAGAGAAAAGTTTCGAGATTGGCCTCAGTTTAAGCAAAGGTTGTTGGCCAGATTTGGCGAATTAATGGATGATGAACCGGGGAAGCGATTACACAGTTTAAAATAGACTGGTTCTATAGCTGAATATGTCGCGGAATTTGAAGAATTATCAGCTATGGTCACAGGCATGGATGATAAGAACTTGGAGCATATTTTCTATAATGGTTTAAAACACGAGATGAAGGAAGTGATTAAGATGAAAAAGCCTAAGGGATTGACTAATCTAAAGGCAGCAGTACTGAAAATGGAGTCAAGCACGTTCTGTAAGGTGCTAGGAGAAGCCAAATACAGTGATTCTCGTTTTCGCAAGACGACTCCAACTTTTCCCTTAAGATCATCTTCTATCTACAATGTTCAGAAATCAGCACCAGCTCCTACAGAGAAAGCACAAGCCATTCAAGCTAAACCTGAACAGCGTATGAGACAGAAATATACTGATGTGGAATTATATGCTATGAGAAGAGATGGCATTTGTTTTAAGTGTAAAGGGAAGTATTACAGATGTCACCCTTGCCCTAATAAAGAATTACAGGTGCTTACTGTAGTCCATGGCTATGAATTGGAGGTTCTTGATGAGAATATGGTAGAATTAGAGGAAGTTGAAGCTGTTATGGAACCACAATTAATAGAGCTATCATTGAATTCGTTCTTGGGCATTGATACTCTTACTACGACTAAGGTCAGAGGCTGTATTGGAAAGACTCCTATTATAGTCATGCTGGACAGTGGAGCTACACATAATTTTGTGGCTCCTCAAGTAATATCAAAGGCTAAGTTGAAGATGACACCAAATCCTAGTCTTCAAGTGCTGTTAGGGACTGGTGTCACGGTGGAGGGTTTAGGCTGTTGTGAGAAGGTGGAATTTGGTATGCAAGGATTAACATTTACCTCTGATTTTATTTCATTAGAACTCGGAGGTGCTGATGTCATTTTGGGGGTGCAATGGTTGAGAACACTTGGGAAGTGTTTGGTGGATTGGGAGTCTCATGAATTAATGTTCAACTATAAAGGCAAGATGGTTACATTGAAAGGGGATCCAGAGTTGCATATGTCTAAGATATCTCTTAAATCTCTATCTCCTACGCTGTCTATAAGAAGCAAAGGAATTACAATAGAGTTTGCAAATCAGACAGTGATTCAACCATCAATTCCACTGCTATTGTTTCGGTGTTGGAAGAGTTTAAGCAAGTGTTTGTTGTGCCTACAGGATTACCTCCTCTCCGGGGTTATGAGCACGCAATTAATTTGCAACCAGGGGTAACGGTTGTCTCAGTCAGGCCATACATGTATCCACATGCCAGCAAGGAAGCTATGGAAGCACTGGTGACGGAAATGCTACAGGCTGGTATTGTGAGACAGAGCCACAGTCCATTTCGAGTCCAGTTCTGTTGGTCAGGAAGAAAGACAACAGTTGGAGATTTTGTGTGGATTACAGGGCCCTTAATCGTGCTACAGTGCCTGACAAATACCTTATTCCCATGATAGATCAATTACTGGATGAGTTGCATGGAGCTACTGTTTTCTCTAAATTGGATCTCAGGTCTGGATATCACCAGATTCGTATGGTGGAAAGGGACATCGAGAAAACAGCTTTTAGGACTCATGAAGGGCATTATGAGTTCTTAGTGATGTCTTTTGGGCTCACCAATGCTACTGCTACCTTTCAGGCACTTATGAATGCAATTTTTAAGAAATTTATGCGGAAATTTGTATTGGTGTTCTTTGATGATATCCTCATTTATAGTTCTTCCTTGGAGGAGCATAACAAGCATTTGGCAGCTGTGTTGAGTGTTTTTGTTGATCAGCAACTATTTGCCAACCAAAAGAAATGCTTATTTGGTCAATCTCAGGTGGACTATTTGGGGCATATTATTTCTGCTTCAGGAGTGGCGACTGACCCTGTTAAAACCGAGACAATGCAGAAATGGCCAACACCAAAGAACGTGAAAGAATTAAGAGGATTCTTGGGATTGACAGGTTACTACCGGAGGTTTATACGAGGATATGGAGTTTTGGCAAGACCATTAATAGAATTATTGAGGAAAGATAGCTTTGAATGGTCTCAACAAGCTCAGATGGCATTTGATGAACTGAAAGTAGCAATGGTTACTGCCCCTGTTTTGGTGTTGCCAAATTTTGATGAAATATTTGTGTTGGAAACCGATGCCTTTGGTTTTGGTCTTGGAGCAGTGTTAATGCAATCACAGAAACCTATAGCATATTTCAGTCATGGGTTGACACCTCGAGAGCAACTGAAATCTGCTTATGAACGGGAATTAATGGCTATAGTGATGGCGGTTCAGAAATGGAAACATTATTTGATGGGCCAGAAGTTTGTGGTGCATACTGATCAGAAAAGCTGTAAGTTTTTATTGGAACAGCGAGAGGTTAATATGGAATATCAAAAGTGGTTAACAAAGTTTTTGGGTTACGACTTTGAGATCGTATACAAGGCTGGGATTGAGAATAAAGCCGCTGATGGGTTGTCTCAGATTACAACAGCTCCATTTGGTTCAGTAAGCTCAACTTTGTTGGCGCTGACAGTTCCTTCTGTTCTACAGTTACAAGACATTTTCAAAGAAATAGCAGAAGATATTGCGATTCAGGCTCATGTTAAGTTGATAAAGGAGGGGACTACTCTGAAGCCTGGCTTTTCAGTGGAAGATGAGAAATTGTGGTATACGAACAGACTAGTTCTGCCTAAAGATTCAAGGTTCATTCCACTAATTTTACAAGAGTATCATGATGGCAAGCTTGGGGGACATTCTTGTGTTTTCAAAACACTTAAGAAGATTCCGCAGACATTTCATTGGGAGGGAATACAGAAACAGGTGCAGAAGTTTGTCTCGGAATGTGCAGTGTGTCAAACCCACAAGTATTCCACCTTGTCTCCTGCTGGGCTTCTTCAACCATTGACTTTACCATCACAGATTTGGGAAGATATTTCGATGGATTTTGTGGAGGGCTTACCAACTTCTCAAGGGTTTAATGTGATTTTTGTGGTGGTAGACAGGCTGAGCAAATATGGCCATTTTATAGGTCTTAAGCATCCTTTTAATGCCACAGATGTTGCTCATAAGTTTCTCGTTGAGATTGTGAGATTACATGGCTTCCCTCAGTCTATTATTTCAGACAGAGACAAGATTTTTTTGAGCAACTTTTGGAGAGAAAGCTTCAGATTGTCAGGAACTAAGCTCAAGTATAGCACAGCTTTTCACCCTCAAACGGATGGCCAGATTGAGGTGTTAAATAGATGTTTGGAAACATACTTGAGGTGCTTGGCTTCTGCTCAGTCACGAACTTGGTATAAATTTCTTTCTTGGGCTGAACTTTGGTATAATACAACCTACCACTCATCATTGCAGTCCACTCCTTTCAAAGTTGTCTATGGCCGTGATCCACCTTCCTTGGTGCGTTTTGAACAAGGTTCCACAACTAATTTTGACTTGGAGGTACATCTTAAAGAGAGAGATGCGATTCTGGATGAGATTAAGCTGCATTTATCTAAAGCACAACAGCGGATGAAGGCTAGTTCTGATAAACATATAAGAGATGTGGAGTTTGAGGTTGGGACTCTTGTATATTTGAAGCTCAGACCATATAGGCAGCATTCAGTGGTACATCGCACGTGTCCGAAACTGTCTGCTCGTTACTATGGGCCTTATGAAGTGCTGGAAATGATCGGGAAGGCTGCTTATCCCTTGAAGCTACCGATAGATTCAAAGATACATCCGGTTTTTCATGTGTCACAATTAAAAGCAGTGGTGGGGAAAGATCAACCAGTGTATCCCATGCCTCTTACTTTGAACGCTGAAACAGAGGTCTTTAAGACACCGAAATCAATTGTAGCAACTCGTTACAATGATACAGGACGCTTGGAAGTGTTGGTTCAATGGACAGGTCTTCCTTCACATGAGCAGAGCTGGGAGTTGGCTCAGGTTTTGAATGATTAATATCATCTGTTCAAGCTTGAGGACAAGCTTAATCTCAAAGGGGAGGGTATTGATAAGCCGTATCATGCGTATTATAGGAGAAGGAAGGGAACTGTAGCAGAAGAGTCGAATGAAGAATTGAAATAAGAAAAGTCAAAGACTCGGTCAAAGCCATAAGTTTCATTTTACTAAGTATATAAATAATAATATCTCAGTTTGTTGAGACTTATGCATTTTCTGGGTTGTTAAAGAAAGCGATATGAGCTTCTTCTTGGTCGACATGAGACATTTTCTCTGTGAATGCATCTGACTGATTTCCTTTGTAATTGAGAGAATTCTTATACAGATATCGAGAGTTATAGTTGAATACAGGAGGTTGATTCTACTTCTATAATCAGATTCTATCAATATCATTCTCATTCTCTAGATAATCTAAGCCCTTTTTTATAGTAAGCAATTCAAAGTACCAATGATCTCTGAATATATTGAAATTGAAAGCTATTACTCTGATTCTGTTTATGAAATTGATATTTTTGGGTTTTGGGTTTTTGTTTTCATTGGTGAGTCTTATGGTGAAATCGAGAAGGCTTTTATGGATGAGAAGATGCTGTGAACCGAAAGAAGTTATGTCACATATAAAATTTGGCTATTTTTCCATAAAGAAACTTGTCAAATTCATTAAGGTGACATGACTTGAAAAAAGATTTTGGAAGAAATACGGTATGATTATCAAAATATAAATGTTTATGGTCATATTTTGGAAGAAATAGGGTATTATCAAAATATAAGTGTTTATGGTAATCCTCATGCTTTCTATTTCCTTTTGTTTCTCATCCTACGTGATGTAGTTTATTACGAATGATATTTCTTTTTAGTATTGATATGTTAATTTTAAATGTTTTACAGGGAGATAAAACATTTAAAGTGAAATGGAGGTTTCATACTGAGCCCAATGTAAATCATGACCGTATCAAAGATATGTTGTAATGTAAATGTCCGATTGATATGTTCATATGGACCTAAGATTTTGTAACTTTAAAGGCATAAATAAAATAATGTATATATGTTTTAATAGTAGATTAAAAACTAATTTAGAATATTGAAACGACCTAATCAGGGTTGATGTAAAATGGTTTTAGAATATCTACATTTGCATATATCGCAATAAAGTGTCATGGGCCTCATGGCAAGGTACGTATAGAAGACACGTTATGATCATTGTGGCTTCTTGGCACAAAACACTTGGGGGGTTAGAGTTGGAGGATATGTAACTATAATCATTGCAGAGACATGTCCAATAATTTCTCTTAATCGTTTGGTCAAATAGCTTAACGTTTTAAACTTTTGTTTTGGCGTTTGAACATATATAATCATCTCGTAAAAATAGTTTATCAGGTTATGAAACTATGTAATTTTTTTATGGATTTATCTTCGGAAAACGATCTATTTTTCCTTGAGAAATTTCATATAATAACAGATCTCTACAGAGTTTAAACCTAGTTCTATTTTCTCACATAATCAAAGTTCGAAACCTATTTTTCCACTAAATCAAAGTTCAAAACATTTTTGCGCTCCGAAAACAAAATTCGAAATCTATTTCTCCAGATACCACGATTTTAGTCGGTTTACTGTATACCAATTAACTGTTAACCAAATTAATACCAACGAAAACCAAAATTAACCTAATTTCAACCCTTTAGACCCGATAACTCTATAATCCTTCAAAAAAAAGATGATCTCCAAGTCTAGCAGCTCCTTACCATTTCCAATCTTCAGCTTCCATTTCCTTTAATGCTTTGTATTAGAGCATCTCCAAAGGGAGACTCTTAACATGAGTCTCTTACACTATTACAACATTAAAAATATTAAAAATTTAGTTGGGATGCTTAACTATTCATCGATGGGGTTACTAAATCTCTTATTTAAACACCTCATCTATAAGTTTCTTACACTATTCATTACACTATTCAACATCATTTATTAATTTAAAATTTTTTTTTGTTTTAAGCATCCCATGAGTCTCGTTTTGGAGATGGTTTTATGCTCTGTATTACTAGTTTCGAAAAACACTAGTTCTAAGTCTTTAACTTGCAGCACTTCCCAATTTTTGTAAATTTTTTTTTGATGTCTAATAATAATAACATTCCATCAAAAAAAAAAAGAGATAACTCTATAATCCCCAATACCACAACCAAATCGTCACTTTCATCAAATTTTTTGTCGAGTAAGCTTATCCAGCCACCATCAATGGCAGCTTCACCAGGAGCAATCTCAAGAAGAACAGGAAACACGAAGATGCTACTCTCTTTCAGCAATTTCAATAAAAAAAACGCTGAGTCTGGTGGAGCTTTTGGAATGTTGGAATCCAACCGGAGAGCTAGACAAGATCGGAGGTTGCTGGAAACTCATTTACAACACAATCACTGTATTGGGGTCTAAATGAATCAAATTGGGTCATCGAGATTTCGTCTCTCTCGGAGATCTTCTTCAACATATCGACATTGCTCAGGAAAATCAAAATCGGATTCGACAAGATCTTCGAGCTTCATGGTGTCTGGTTTTTTTTTATTATTAACGAAAGAGAAAACGGTTTATGTATTGAAATTCGATGTCCGGGGACTGAATCTACTCGACGGCGAGTTCAGAATCGTCGAATTTGATCATCTCCTTCTTGCCTTCTTCTTTGTGGGTCAGGTTTTCTTGCGGGTCGGGTTTGGTTGTTCTTGGGTTTAATTTTGGTTTTGGTTGTCGAATCTCGGATTGCCTCATAGAATCTCGAAGCCAACATCGCGATTGAGGAGAAATCGACGGTGTGAGCGGGGAGAAACGGCGGGAAAACCATAGGAAGGTTCGAAGGTGGAGAGAGTGAAGAGGAATAGGGTGAGGAAGAGGAGGAGGATGATGCAGATGAATATGGTGGATTAGGCTTTGGAAAGGAGAAGACGTTCTCGATCTGGAGCGGAAGAGATTCGTGGTTGCCGGAGAAAAAGAAGGAAGGTGGTTGTTGTTGTTGTCGACGGCTGAGGAGTTGTGGTCNATAATATTCAAATAAAAAAAAAAGACGTCAACAAAAGAAATTACACTATCACAAATATTCAATTCAAAGTTCAAAGAAATTTCAATTTTTTTAATCGTTTTTTTTTCTCGGATTTGAGATTGGAGCGGAGATCATCTGGTTATACATTTAACGACGGTGGTGGTGGCGATGGATCTGAGTCTTAATTTACGCATTTTGGCGGTTGTTTTCATGGTGGTGATCCAATTTGTTTCCGGGAGTTTCGTGTTTAACGTGACGCATAAGTTCGCCGGAAGGGATAAACAGTTGTCTGAGCTCAAATCTCACGACAGTTTCCGTCACGCTCGAATGCTTGCGAACGTCGATCTCCCTCTCGGTGGCGATAGCCGCGCTGACTCAATCGGGTTTTTCTTCTAGATCCCTCTTTCGATTTGTTGCTTGATTTGGTCTTCAAACTTCGAAGTTTTGGTAAATAGTTGACTTTTTATAGTTTGCAATGGATTCAGGAAGAAACCCAGATGCTGAAACTAGGAGAATGCAATGAATGTGATTCTGGATTTGATGTTTGTTCTTAAAGGATTTACATTTTGCTTGATTTAGGAAGAACCCAGATGCTGAAACTAGGAGAATGCAATGAATGTGATTTTGGATTTGATCTTTGTTCTTGAGAGATTTACATTTTTGCTTGATTTTGTTTCCAGTTTGTACTTTACCAAAATCCAGCTCGGGTCACCACCAAAGGATTATTATGTTCAAGTTGATACAGGAAGTGATATACTTTGGGTGAATTGTGCACCGTGTCCCAAATGTCCTGTGAAAACCGATCTCGGTGTATGCTTTTAAACCCGTTGTTTATCGAAACTTACGAGCTACATCTTCAAGATTCTCAGCTTGTATGTTTGTTTGTTTGCTTGCTTGTGCAGATACCTCTATCACTGTATGACTCGAAAGCTTCCTCGACTTCAAAGAAAGTTGGCTGTGAAGATGATTTTTGTTCCTTCATTTCGCAATCCGACACTTGTGAAGCGAAGAAGAGCCCATGTAGTTATCATGTGGTGTATGGAGATGGAAGCACAAGTGACGGGGATTTTGTGAGGGATAACATTACGCTGGAACAAGTGACTGGAAATCTTCGAACTGCACCCCTTGCGCAGGAAGTGGTATTCGGGTGAGCATATAGCATTAGCATTACACTTTTTTGAACGCATTCATGTGCGCCATCTTACGAAATTGTTCTTGTCCTATCCAATTTCTATTTCCTTATTCCTTTGGGATGCATTGTTGTCTGTTTCTTAACCTTTACATATGACATTTTAGAGCGTATGAGTCCTGGCTTGTGACCATACGTTATGAGCTATCATTTTTTTTCTTCAAAATGTTGCTGATCATAAGGATTCCTCTGTGAGACAGGTGTGGAAGTAATCAATCTGGGCAACTTGGGCAAACTGACTCAGCTGTTGATGGCATTATGGGATTTGGACAAGCAAATACCTCTATCATTTCACAACTAGCTGCCGCAGGGAATGTGAAGAGAGTTTTTTCACATTGCTTAGACAATGTGAATGGAGGTGGCATTTTTGCTGTTGGGGAAGTGGAATCTCCAGTCATGAAAACAACTCCTTTGGTTCCTAATCAGTAAGTGAGACTTTTAGTCTGAAGTCATTTATTTTTTAGTTAAGAAATTAGAGTTTAGTCTTTCCCGTTTAGTCAAGAACTTTTTGGTCTCTTCCTTCTCTTTGTGTTTACTTATAATGTGTGAAATTTTATTCTTAATGGTAGATAGCCTTTTGCTTGAGCAATTTTCTTGATCTGGGAACTAACTCTCTACGAGTTTGAATGTAGAAATCTCTCGTTCGTCTAAAGGCTTAGGCATTTTTACCTGCCGTGTATACATTTTTAATATTGTTTCTTTTAATAACTTTATCCAACAATTTTAGGGTACATTACAACGTCATTTTAAAGGGAATAGATGTGGATGGTGATCCTATTGACCTCCCACCAAGCTTAGCTAGTTTAGGCGGAAATGGAGGAACCATAATTGACAGTGGTACAACTTTAGCTTACTTACCAGAGAATCTGTACAGCTCACTACTTGAGAAGGTGAAACTCTTCTCACTCTTTGTTTCTAGTTTATAATCACAACCCTGACATGGTATTTTCTGTATATAGATTACTGCTCGGCAACCGGTGAAACTGCACATGGTACAGGAGACTTTTGCGTGTTTCACTTTCACTAAAAAGTAAGATGAATTGCTTCATGTTCCTGGCATCTATATCTCAAACCATTTTTCGATACCAATGGACGCCATGTTATATATTGTCTTAAGTAAACATTCATCACAGATACGCAACATGCATGTGCGCCTTTTTATGATGCAAAGGTCTTGCAGAAATAACATGATCTAAAAGATTTTCTGAAATACAAGTGCTAAGAAGCTTGAACACTTGGATCTGGATTATTACATGCCGCGAGTTTTTTTGTTTTATTCGGTGAAATGTGCTAAAATATTCTTCCTTGTACCTGCAGCACAGATAAAGCATTTCCTGTTGTCAATCTTCATTTCGAGGACTCGCTCAAACTGATTGTTTATCCCCACGACTATCTTTTCTCACTTCGTGTAAGTCAATAGCCAGCTTCCTACATTGATGTGTTTATATTCGTGCTTTAACTCAGTTTTAATCAATGGATTTAAACAAGATAGTTAAACTTGGTGTTATTGTGGGGAACTATCCAAAGCATTTTTGTCTCATCCACAAATTGAGCTCTCTTATTTTTCCCTTCTCGAAACAGGAAGACATGTATTGCTTTGGTTGGCAATCTGGTGGAATGACTACTCAGGACGGATCCGATGTAATCCTTTTGGGAGGTAAATTTCAAATCATACTATTGGATATTGCTGATCATTTAATCATCCGCACTTGAAGTTTTTCCGTATAGACTTTTACATGTCTTCCAACACGAAAAATCCTTAACACTGCGATCATTTTTGTCGCATCTTATGATTTTTCGCTTTCAAGTTAAGCCACAAAAGAAATGTTAAAGATGTTAGGTGCATATAGACAAAAACCATACCAAGCAGCGGCTAGTTTTGGTCTCCCATGTGTTACACTTGATGATGTATATGACTTCAAATTTGGTTTTTTTCAACTGTAGATTTGGTGCTTTCGAACAAGTTAGTAGTATACGATCTGGAGAAGGAGGTCATCGGATGGGCAGACCACAACTGTAAGTATCTAGAACCCGAGAACTAGTTAGATGACAATCGATCAAAAGAAGAAATCAAACACACCAAAATGTTTCTGTTTTGTTTTCTTTTGTTTTGTTAGGTTCTTCAAGCATCAAAGTGAAAGATGGATCAGGAGTGGCTTACTCACTCGGAGCAGATAATCTCGTATCGGCTTCTTCGGTGATTAACGGAAGACTTGTAACGTTATTGTCAATACTAATTTCGGTTTTCATTTCTTTTACTTCATAGATTTGCTAAAAGGAGATACGTTTGGTTTTTGATTCATTTGATTCATTTGATCCCTTTGTGGATGTGATTTGGCTTTTCTGAGTCAATGTAATTTACATAGACAACTAACTACTCATTCTTTGTTGTATATGTACTGTTTTTGGTCAATTCTTCGGCTGTAATAATATGGTTGTGTTTCAAATACTTTACTCTTTATTTTCTGCTAGTCAAATATGTATTTTAAAAAAAATTCATGAGTCAGTTATCAGTATACATTGATTATATAATTATTAAAACTTGCATAAATTTTGAACTTTCCATAATTGCCATATATCAAAAGAGAATTTCAATAATAATTACGGATAATTGTTTTTAAAACTGTAAGGTTCTAATAATTTAAAACTTTTTAATTGTTTATGGATTCTTATATTTTAATTTAATTGAAAATCCCTGTAGGGGTCGGAAGTCATTGTACAATCACTAGTTTTAAAATCAAACAAATGAATTTTAAAATAAAGCACATGGATTATAATCATTAAATCTTCTATTCTTATAAGTCAACTACACCAAAATTTCAAAAAAAAACTGAATCATAGAATTGATTTTACTGACAATTCTATTCTTAGCAATATTTTGTTTTTAAAGAAAATTTGACTTGAATAATTGATCTATCATATAAATGCATTTATAAGTTGAAAGTAAAATTTTAAATGATTTTTCTTTTGTAGAATATGTTGGGTTTAAATATAGTTTAAATGAATATTGTAGCACCACCTATAGGTCCTATACTTTAGTTTAGGTGTATCTCGTATCGCTAATTTTTAACTTAATTTTTAGTCTTTTAGACTAAGTGTATAGGTACTGCGACTATACAACTTCTCGACTTCGAATACCGTGGTGGCTCCATGCTCAAGCACTTTTCAATTCCTTTTAAAAAAAAAAAATATTCTCTCTTTTTCACCTCCTTAAGAATAATTGGAGAGTTTAGTGCTATGATACTACTAGACACGATTAAGAACAAAAATATCTTGCAATCAATTCTCTATAACACTCTCAATCTTGAGGAAAAAAATCGCAAAAGGAACGTCAACACGATTTTACTAGTATTAGTAATTATTTAAGAAATCAAAAATATTATTAGTTAAGTATATAATTAAGTAATCGGGAAAGTTGATTTAGTTCAACCACTTCCCACAAATAATCTACTCGAAAACTAGGTCTAGAGATTCGGATATTCGGTTCGGGTTCGGATATTTTTGAATTTTGGTTTGGGTTCGGTTCGGTACCATGTCGGTTTGGGTCGGTCTGGATATTTAATTTCAGTTGAGAACCAGCCTAGAACCGAAAACTTATCGGGTTTGGTTACGTTTTACCCGAACTATCTGAAAATATCCGAAAAAACTAAAAAAATGGTTCAATTTGAATGAAATTTCGTTATATTTTGCAAAACAATTGTTTAATTTTGACAAATATAACTAAAGATTTTCATATATTTTGGTATTTTTGTCTAAATATAACTAATATATAATTGTAATTTTGGATATTTCGGTTATTTAAGTATAAAATATAACTCATATTTCAGGTATTTAAGGTACCCATTCGATCTTCGGTTCGATTTCGATTCTTTGGATATGAAAGTTTATGACCCATTCAGGTATTTATATCGGTTCCAGTTCGATTCGGTACCTTCTAATTCGGTACAGTTCGTTTATTAGGTTCCGAATAATTTGTCCACGCCTACTTGAAACTCACTTCAATTAAAAGATATATTTTTGTATTTTTTTAATCTAAAACGTAAATCTGTGTTTTTTGCGTTGTACTTTCCATTCCGTAATTTTTTTATTAGTAAAATACTTATGGAATGCATTTAAAAGCGCAATTCCACCATTCCACAACTTAAATATGTTGTTTGTTTGCAGTTTGCTTAACCTTTTAAAACGTAATAATTCGAGGGGTTATTTTAAAATATTGTCGAGTTTTTTTTTTACTTTTTAGATTCAAAATATGTTGCCGTACATTCACACCAATCAAAGTTAATGCATGGGAAGGATTCCAAAATACTAATGATTGTTATTAACTAATAAAAATAAAATTAGAGTTAAAATGCACGTTCTAAACCTTTGCTTCTTCCCTATAGATATATCTCTACCAAATTTCGACTAACAAAAACAAAAAACTTACTCAATACTCAGCTTAATTCGTCTCTCACACTCTCTCTCTCTATCTCTCTATCTCTATCTCTCTATCTCTCGACTTCTAAAACGTTCCATCTTCCTAATTTCTCTCTCTCTCTCTCTCCACTTCACCATTTGCATGCAGAATATGGAGAAAAAAGAATCCAGAGACGAGCAAGAGAAACTCGTCAAAGCTCCCTTATCTTCCGTCGCAAAGTCGAAGAAGAAGAAGAAGCGCTCGAAGAAGAAGAATCTCGAAAGCTCACTCAAAAACTCCCCATTAATGGCCAAGAAGCCAACCAAGCCTGTGGAACAACCTCTAAGAGAAGAAGAGCCAATGGAGGAAGAAGAAGGCGAGAAGGAGGAACTCGTTAAACCTCCATCATCTTCTCCTGCCCTTTCAGCCGCCGGCAAGCAAGAAGCAGATTCCGTCGTCGCAAAGTCGAAGAAGGAGGCTCAGTCGTCATCTGCTGCTGAAGTTTCACCGAAGACGGAGAAGGAGAAGAAGCGACCAATGGAAGAAGGAAGCATAAGAGACGATGACGCAAAACGTGTCAAGACGGAAGAGAAGAAGACGAACTTCAAGAGATTATGGAGTCAAGCAGACGAGATTGTCTTGCTTCAAGCAATAATAGACTTTGATATGGATCCGTTTAAGGACAAGATTAGGTTTCAAGAATCGGTGGAAAAGTCATCGATTAGCATCGAGTTTACAAATGATCAACTGATGGGCAAGATACGTAACCTACAAAGGAAGTTTAAGAGTAAAGAGAACAAGGAAGTATTGACTTTCTCTAACCCTCATGATCGTACATGTTTTGAAATGTCCCAAAAAATTTGGGGATCTAAGGTTGAAGAAGAAGAAGATAGGAAGAATGTAATGTTGGTTAATGGCGAAAACGATTGGTTCGATAAATCCTTTCTTGTAGGGAAAATTGCGAGTTTCGGTTTGCGAGAAGAAGATGTGAAAGAAAGCTGGAAGTTGGTGCCGATTGAGCGGAAAATGGAGCTTGAAGAGAAATGGAGATTGGTGGAGAAGGAAAGAATTAAGTTTTCGTTGAGCCAGATAGCTCTTGTGAATGACGCTGCCTCTGCTATGGCGGAAACAACAAGTTAGGGTTTTGGTTTTGCAGGTTTTAATTTATGCCTCTTTTGATTTTGCAATCTTTGTTTCTTTCTTGGTTCTTGTGTGTTTCTGGTTTTTTTTTTGGCTTTGTGGGTAAAATTTCTATCGGATGTTTTTGTAATCTTTTGGATATTCGGATCTGATTTCGTTTTTTTAACAGAATCACAACCAAAACAGAGTAAAAACTCTGAAGAAACAAGGAAAATCAGTTATTCGGTTTCTACAAAAGCAATTGCATTTTCTAATTGTGGCCAGCACTAAATTATAAATATATTTATTTCACACAAGTGACTGGCCTTGTGTGTTCTTCCAACCAAAAAAATTTGCTCAAATAAAACTCAAATGCAGCTTCAGATTTTTATTTACAATTTAGAAGGAGAGATTGTAGCAAAAGTAGTGGCAAGAGTAGATATATATACAAACAGCCACACTCATTGACGTGTAACACTAATTTACCCAACGAAAATAACCAAACAGTAACTTTTGACAGGAACATAGCATAAGAGACATTGAGACTCAACAAAAAGTGAGAAAGAAAGAGAGAGAGAGAGAGCGAGAGAGAGAGAGAGAGAAGGTCTGATCTCACATCTTCACCTCCTGCATCTGTTCTATCTTCCTACTCTTTGGTCGGCACATATACGGGGAGATTCACGAGTGTGTCGATTCTGTTGACTCCATTGAGCTCAGGCGATTCGTTTCCTGAGTCTGGAGTTGATGTTGATGCTGTGTCTGGTTCCGGTTCAGTAACGCCAGTCTTGATGTGTTTCTCCTCTGAGAAAGAAGCAGTTGATAATTTGTTTGGTTCCGAGTCAAAGAAGAGGCAAACTACAGCACAGTCGTCGACTTTTGAAGTCGGGAACTTCCATCTCCAATTCCGCACTGCAGCCTCCACCAAGGCTCGACCTGCCGAGGAACGTGTTGGGGCTTTTGCTACAATCTCCACAACCTCTTCATTCGTCAATACATCCCAAATCTAGCAAAGTTTAAAGAAAGAAATTTACTTCACAGCTAAAAGACCAAATAGTTTGGTACATTCATAACGCATTTACTTGTCCAAAACTATTCTGAAATTGAACTTGGTTTTTTACAGATAGTTTTTCAGAAACATTGTGATTTCTCTTACCCCATCAGTTGCCAAGACGACAAATTCATCATTCTCAGTGAGAAGTCGGTAAGACACATCAGGCACAGAAATGAGACCAAAGTCCTTGAGGCAAAAATCTCCAAAAGCACGTGCCATGGCGAGACCAGGTGAGTTGTGGTTAGGAAGCCACAGGCGGGAAACCCCCGGTTCATCTCGAAGAGCAAATATACGTCCTCTACATTTCTTTATTCTTGCTGCTTCCGCTGGGAACAAGAAAACTCAAACTTTAATTGATAAATCAGATTTTCTTCTCAAATGTGCATGCTAAAACTAAAGTTCCATTTTATGTCCCACATCAGTAGATATCTGGCGTAAGTGGTAATTTTTCATAATTTCTTTAAGATGGTACCAAAATAAAGCCAAATGTCTTTCAGATGCAACTGTAGGAGTGAATGGACGGTATGGATAACCTGGAACATCTGGTTTGAGATCTTCAGTTAATTGAAAAGGAACAAGTTTATTGTCTTTGTTCCTCGTACCCAATACTGCTCTTGAATCCCCAATATTTCCGACAACAAGATGTTGACCCTACCGAAAACCCAAGAAAAAAAAAAAAACAGACAATCAAGACGAATGAAAACGATTTGATGCAACAAACTCAGAAACAACATCAGAACTTTTGGTCCAACTACCTGCTTGACCATGGTTACTGCAGTTGTTCCACTGCAAAAACAATCAACATCCTTTTGCATCTTCAATTCCTTGTCCATGAATCTGTATGCTTTAACAATTGAGCCTAATAGTGTTTGAATCATATCCTGATCCTTTACGGTATCTTTATTGTAGACTCGGGATTCTCCATTAGCAGATATATGCACAAGGTTATCTGAGATCTTTCTATCAGCAGTGTTGAGGCTGATCTCTTTAAGAACCTCCTCGCAGGACACATAGGACTCCAAGTGAGAGCCTAATTTGAGTGGAAGCAAATCCCTCACTCTCTTTGCGACAACGTGACCATACGGACCATGGCCATCAAAAACACCACAAAAAACGGTGTCCGCCATAGACCCAAAATTCTGAAACATTAAAAAACACGTAAAATGCATTAAAAACAACAATCCATCCATCTGAAGCTCACATGAACAACACTATAGGTGAGACACGAATTAAAAGATAAACTCCTAAACAGCAGAAAGTTACTCAGCTCATTCGATTGACACGGATCTTGTCAACTACAACTAAATCAATTGTTCCTTGAAGAATATAGCTCGAGATGGCAAACATACTGTGAACAAAAAAAAGTTCCAAGACCTCAGAGAGGGAAGATTATTCAGCATCCACTTGTTACAGCAATAAGAACAATATGGAAACTAAACTACAAAGTGAATCAATTGTTCGTTGGAGTAATACATTTGATGAGAATCTACACATGCTGACAAAGAACCATTCAAGATCTCATTATTCTGCAGCCACTTGATACAGGCAGTGAGAGCTATATGGAAACTAAACTACAAAGTGAATCAATGTTCCTTGGAGTAATACATTTGATGAGAGTGTACACATACTGAAAATAACTTCTCATTACCTCATAGAGAGCATATAATCCTGCAGCCACTTGATACATGCAATGAAGAATCCAAACAGAAACAACAAACCAGACACGAACAAGTAAACAGAGAATGTCGTGTTGGCATAATCAAAAACCCACCTCCCAGACAATCATGGCGTCCTGATTAGGCCCTTTCTTGCCCTGTTGAGAGAAGAGAGACGCAACATCGGTAGAGCCATTCAAGAACATCCTTCCAGGGATCCTATGGAGAAGTGGCTCGTCTTCTCTGTTGTCATCGAAAGAAGAGCTACAAGACGTGGATCTCCTATTGGAGCTCTTCCTCCTCCTGGATCCATGAGGAACACGAGGAGAGCCATGGATCGACCTCCTCCTGCTTCCTCCTGAAGATGATAAACAGGAACCCATGTCAAGGGCCCTGATTAGGCTAATAAAGCACTCCAGACCACCACCAACGCAATCAAAATCAAAACTTTTGTTTTCCGGTGACGGAACCTTCAATCTCAAGCCTTCACGCACCGCCAGGTTTGTTAAATTGAATAATACACACACACCCACACCGATTCGATGATCGAAACAAAACCCCTAATTGACGAATTCGATGATCAAAGGAATCTCACAGAACAAAGGAATGAGAAGAATCAGAGAGATTTATTAGAATCGCAGTTTCTCAGCAAAGAGTCGTTAGATTTCAGAAATAGATGATGGTTTTATCCAGAATCTGATCCACAAACACAAATCGAAAGAGAATCTTTTTCTGCAATAAGAGAGAGAGTAGCGAGTCGAATATGTTGCTTGAAGGTGGAGATAGAATCGGATCTAAAGGAGAATCACAATCGGATTTCGAGGAACGACCACAAACTTCTTGCGATAATGGCGCCCTGATTCTCTCTTCTCTCTCCCCAATACTTTTATTTTTCTAAGAATTAGTTTTTTTTTTTTAAACACTATATTTTAGCAAACTAGAATTGACCATTTTTAACTGCTTTTTTTTTCTTTTACAGGATGAATATTACTGGATTTCGATGGTGCTTTCTCCAAGGTGTTACATCAAATATTCTCTTCTCTTCCTTGTAATGGCGATTCCAAAACGGTTTTTAAACCGTGATTTCTTCATTACAAGGGTGATAGTTATCATGTATTTTGGCAGTAATGTGGTGAATTTCATTGGAATGGAATTGACCATCCATTGTTAGTTATCTCTAATCGAAGATTCGACGTGATGTCAGTTATTTCCATGTTGAATGGAAGATCCAACGTGATGTAGGTTTTTCGAAACTGGTTTCTCTCTCAGAGTAGAGTCTCTATTTTCTGGTGGCGATCTCGTCTCCGATCTAGCGCTGTGAAACTTCTTTGCAAATGGTGCCTTGGTGGAAGAATTTGAGATTCCGGAAAATCATATGTTTATGTTGTTTCTAGTTCGGTTTTTTTTCCGGGGATTTTACTTTTGTGAATATGGCATTAACACCATGGAAACCACCATGGAGGGTAGAACGGTTTGGAGCGCAAGATGCACCTTTGTTGTATGGCCACATTCGTACAGTCGTTGAAAATTGGCAGTTTCAAATCTTATTTCGGTCGAAAGAATCAATAAATTAGATTCTTTTTCGACGAACATTTTTAGATCATAATTGGGAATAGGTCAATGTAATACAACATGGGAAAACATGGATAATAGCCAAAGATGAAAATCGCATAAAATTGAATGCGAATTTGAGTAAGGGAATGATGGACACTCTCTCTGCGAGTAAAATTTCTCAGAGAAAAGAATCGCCATCGCTTTGTAATGTTTCTATTTTATGTATTTTTGATATCCCTTGATTTTTATATAAATAAAGATTAGATGACAACAAAAAAAACTTTACGAAAAAATGCATCTCATTAAAATTTTACACTATTTTTCACTTTGAAAAAAATATTTAATGCTTAACTAGTAATTCAATTTTTGTTAATCGTCTGAATTTCATAACCAACAAATCAAGCTCCAAAAACAGAGCATACATGTGTTCAAGGAAACAAACCAAAGCCAACAACTGATAAAATAGCATCAAAACTTAAAAGATGCTAACATCACTCATTATAGAAAGGAAGACTCAGTAAAGTCTTTTTCACTATATGCTTCAACTCCATCGGTTTCCATTTGCATCTCTTTGAATTCGATCATGGAGCCAAGCTGGTCCACTTAGCGCATGTATGATTGAAACCTCACATCCCTTGTGACACGCTTCGCTATCTCTCGAACTATGTGATTGGACTTCTGAGATTCTAGATCAAACATACAACTATCAACGCCTTGTCGCAAGGTATGAATAGTCTCTGTGAGCGCTCTGTATCTAGGCCATTCCTCATGTATAAGAACAGCCTCCAAAGCAGCTTTGCAGTCTAAGGACATCTGAATTTTGCTTATTCTCATATCTCGAACACTTTGAAGCAACCAAATAACACTACGTAACTCACCGATAATCCGATTAGGTGATCTAGTGAATGCTTTCCTAGCGTGGTATACAACCTCACTACGGTGGNCTGATAAAACAGCATCAAAACCTAAAAGATGCTAACATCACTCATTATAGAAAGGAAGACTCGGTAAAGTCTTTTTCACTATATGCTTCAACTCCATCGGTTTCCATTTGCATCTCTTTGAATTCGATCATGGAGCCAAGATGGTCCACTTAGCGCATGTATGATTGAAACCTCACATCCCTTGTGACACTCTTCGCTATCTCTCGAGCTATGTGATTGGACTTCTGAGATTTCAGATCAAACATACAACTATCAACGCCTTGTCGCAAGGTATGAATAGTTTCTGTGAGCGCTCTGTATCTAGGCCATTCCTCATGTATCAGAACAGCCTCCAAAGCAGCTTTGCAGTCTAAGGACATCTGAATTTTGCTTATTCTCATATCTCGAACACTTTGAAGCAACCAAATAACACTACGTAACTCACCGATAATCCGATTAGGTGATCTAGTGAATGCTTTCCTAGCGTGGTATACAACCTCACTACGGTGGTTTCTATCGATCCAGGGTCCTCCACTAAAAAGAAGAGATAGTTACTGTTCCACGGTACCCACACTTCTTGAGCTTCTTCCTAATCCTTTGTACCATACGCTCCACACTCATTTCAGAAGGACAAGACAAATTCTCATAGTCCCAAAGAACATAGATATCAGCGAACATGTCCATTTAATCAGCTTTTCTAAAATTCATGTTTTGACCTGAGAGAGAAAAACCAAACCACAATCGTAAGAAGTTGACACCAAATAAAACCCATGAAACAACATAATCACAAAACACCCAAAATGGGTATCACAAAACACCCATCTGACCCAAAATCACAGCAACGAAATACATAATCGTAAGCTGCTAAATTAAACCCATAATACACCTGAAATGCTATGGAAGTTAATAACAAAGCAAACGAACCTGGAAACACGACATAGACATGAGTGACCCATGAAACAACATAATCACAAAACAGCCAAAAACCCAAAAATCAAACAAACAAAATCAACAATCGTAAAATTTGACCAAGTAAAACCCAAAATGGGTATCACAAAACACCCATCTGACCCAAAATCACAGTAACGAAATACATAATCGTAAACTGTAAATAAAACCCATAATACACCTGAAATGCTATGAAAGTTAATAACAAAGAAAACGAACCTGGAAACACGACATAGACAGGACAGAGAGCTTCACCACTTGAAAAAAACACTCTGATCAGATCAAAGTAGGAGAAATGGAAATGTGAGGAATGAGAAATTATAAAAGGAAATTACATGGGTTCGCTGGTGCGCTTCTATTATAAAATCAACCCATTTTATCAGGAAAATTATATATTGTTTCACACATAGCGATTATCATTCGAGTAAAATCAAATTTGTTTCACCTTTTTTTTTTGAACAACTTTTTTTTTTTTGAACAACATCAAATTTGTTTCACCATATTGCTTATTCATAGTTGAAAAACTTAGTGTGCAAAAGTTGTGCATAATATCGCGACATTCTCGAAAAAAGCTTAAGATAAAGGCACATCAAACCTCATACGTTATCCCCTGGATCCACAATGAAACTTTTGTTAGCAACAAAGCTAATTTTGGTCACTCTTCAAAACAAGAGATTTGTAAAGTAAAACACAAGATTTTTGTTTGGTAGTTCAGACTATCTATTTTGGTTTTTCTCATTACTTATATAGATAAACGATTACAAGGAAGCAAATAACAGAAAGTGGAGTCAATAACTCCTACAAAACAGGAAATGGGAAAGTTGAGAACGTTCTCTTATTGTAGAAAACGTAAAATAGAGAGACTTCGTCAATTGAGATATCTTGGATTGTGCTTATGTGGCTGTGATGATCTTCTCTTCGCTACCTCAGCATCATTGACTATCTCATCTTCGTTTTGTATTCTAACAGCTTTGAATTCCTCCAACTCACATTCATATTGCACTTTATTACATTGCTCTTCATCATCTTTTTATCATGTTAAGTCATTATAATTTAGTTGTGCTTCGCCTAACAACCCAGCAACCAAATCCTGTGTTGAAACATTTTGGGAAAGTCTTGTAAGATAACACAATCAAAGAAGCAAGACAACTTATACAAAACAAAACATCATCTCATTAGAAAAAAAAACTTTGATCTGATGAGACTTTATCTCACAATATATCGCTAATATTTAATCCTAAATCTAATATACAAAATCCTTGTGTATTAAGCAGGCTAAGAATAAATGAAGGAAAACAATTGAAATTCAGCTACAATCTCTTCTCGAAGAAGAAAAATACGTGACAAATAGAGGTAGTAATTTTTTAATTGAAGAGATTTCAAAAACTTCCGACATTCCATCTAATCATGAATCTGGTGTGTTTGGCTAATCCGGATTCTTATGTGGATGATTAATCGATTCATTTAAAGTGAAACAGATTAGAGACAGAAAGAAATGTTCCAATCAATCTGGAATATACAACAAATTAACAGTGTCTAACAAACCAGAATTCTTGGTGTTTCAGAGAAGGCTTGTAATAACAACCAGTATATAGACAAAGCAGATGCTTAAGAAATTAGACCCCCACATAACGAAGCTTCTAATTACATAAAACCGTACTAATTAAGGAAAACAGAAACAGACGAATCTAATGGGTTATGACTTATGAATGTTGTTTTGACTTAGTTTTTTTTTAAAAATCTTGTTGACATAAAACCGTACTAATTAAGGAATACAGAAACAGACAAATCTTTAACCAAAAAGGAAACACAATCATCTAGTCAAAGCAGACTTATTGCCCAAAATACATCAAGAAAAGTAGAGTGCAGCAAAAGAGTACAAGACAGAAGAAAAAAAACTCTAGTTATTATTGTCTTGAGCTAAATAAAAACTTCATTGCTTGTTTTTTATTAGGAACATAGTTTCCACTCACTCTTCTTCCTCCGCCTCTTCAAGCCAATTCACAAATGGCTCAAGGCTTTTCACAAAGGTTTGCCTGCAACATTTCACCACAAGAACATCAGATATATCGTTCGCCCCCAGACAGATCATTTTTGTTTATGGAACTAAAGTGCATACCTGCCCTTTGAGTTGGTTCCTTTACGGAACCAGTGGAGAATGGTGTCTTCGGCAAGGACATCCAGTTCATAGAGCGACCTCACTACTTCTGGGAAAACTTTCATAAGCTTTGCATCCTCGTAGCATTGCATTTGGATTTTGTACATCAGTTCCAGCTCTAGCTTTCCGCTGCTGCAGAACGTGTTCAGAAGTGGAGCCCAAGTTTTCACCTACACACAAGTCAAAAATCAAGTGACCATATTAAGAGGGATCACATATATATAACTTCAACAGTTTTCTCCTATGTGATTAGCATAAAAGTCATTCGCAGTTTGTGGAATAACACAGACTAGATGTAGCTCTTATATGACATGAAGGTGTATAAATTGAATCTTACCTGGCGCAGAACAGAATTTGCATTTTGCTGCTGGTTTTTTCCAGACCACTGAACAGCATCCATTAAACCATCCCAAATGACACGAACAACCTCAATCTCTGGCAGTTTTGCATCTTTGACCAACTGCTTCACCGTGTCAATGACTTCATCTACATTACATTCCTCTGTGACCTTGCTTGTAAGAACGGTTTTGATTTCCTTCAGTTTCACCTCAAGCATTTTCTTTGCATGGTACTCTACTAGGTCAGTCAATCCCTCATTCCTAAAAACCCAACAAGTAAACACAGTTCTTTGTCAGTATCTCGTGCTAACACAGCATACAGAAGAAAATACTTGGAATGAAAACGCAGACGAATGAGGAATATAGCATCAGCAGGCAGAATCTGTACAATATGCTTGATTAATGAATATTTAACATAGAATATAAACAGAAAATATTATACAAATAAAGGAGTCAAAGATTAATGAATAGATGAGTTAAGATAGCTGACAAACCAAATCATATTGTACACATAAAGAAGTCAGAGATTAATCAATAGATGACTTTAATAGCTGACAAACAAGATTTATTAATACATTATCACAGTTAGGCAGCTAAACAGAATGATGTACAATTGTACAAGCATTTCCACTAAATGAATCTGGCCAATGGCAGTGACACCGATTTAAACTATTACTGCAGCTTTTCCCATTGTGGAACAAACTTCAGCAAATCAATTAAAGGTGCTAAAGAAGCTGATATACGTTACCAACCAAAAAAGTAGTGTAATACAACTGAATTCAAAAAGTAAAGGGAGAGAAACTCACGTAAAATGCTCCGCAAAACTTTCGGCAGATCGCCTTACGGGTGGTAAGAAATCCACAAGGTTGTCTTCCATTTTACCACGCCTCAGAATAGAAATCAAGTCTTCAAGACTGTTCTCAACCAAATACTCCTTGAAGAAGTCTGTTACAAATGTGAGCACTATCCCTTTGGCAACAAGATTATCCTTGAGCAAAGGCTGGAAGACAGTCTCTGGAGGTAATCCTGAGAGCTTCTGGGAAAAGGCAAGTGCTGTGAAGATCGCAAGCTTCTTCCTTTCATTTTCCTCAAAAAGCTCCAGCGACTGCAGGAATCTCCGTGTAACATTTTCAAGGTTCTTTATGAGGGACGGCCTCCTCCGCAGAATTTTCTGTATATAGACAACAGATGGTAAAATGGCTTCGCGCTTGGGTTCGCAGTCAATTACAGAGTAAGGATGGCGTTCCCCCTCATCAGGTTTCACTGTTCCAGGTTGTGTACGTCCTCCTATGAAAACAACCTTAAAAGACAACAAACAGCAGGCACAAGAAATTAAAAAAAAAACATCCCTTGAATAGAAGGAAACAGATTCACAATAACAAGAAAAAAAAAAATCCAGGAAGATTTTTACAGCACCATATACACTGAGAATATACAGATTTAGATTTCTTACAGATAACATATGTCCTTCTAAACAAGTGGACATCATATTTTACAGAAAAGGCAGTGCCAAAGAAACAAGAAATTGCAAGAACTTGTGATGCACGTGTACATGGAAATGAATACACAAAGAAGTATTTTTAAGGCTTAACAAGACACTTGAAACAACACAGCAGTAAGTAGTTTCTGCTTAACTGAGAATAGTAGTACACGATCAATCTCAAGATGAAAGAACAAAGCAAGCAAAAGGTTTTTAGAAGGACAATATACAATGGTCCAAAAAATAAAAGATCACCAAGGAAATGTCCAGAAAGTCTCTTTGTAAAATTACCTCAAAGAAGATGTCACCGTATCTTGAGAAATTAAGATCTGATGACTCAACACTTTTGGCAACAAGTTCCTAAATCAAGAAAACAAGAGGTATAAGTTTAGAGCAAACACATATAATAACAAGTAGGACATCAAAATATGGACAGGAAAAAACCAAACTCACCAGATCACCAGCATTATCCAGGTAAATCTGGACCACTGCATCAGAAAATGCTGCAGGGTCCAGAGGAGCAGCAATATTCCGCTTGCGGGTCTTAATCCGCGTACCTCTGCGCGTACAGATAAAGAGTATATAAATACAAACAGCTTCTAAACATACATGTTATGCAAAGAAAGAAAATGCTGGAAACTCAGCAGTAACAAAAACAAAAACAAAAAAGCAGCTCAATAGGAAATCTCAAGTCAAAAGAAAAACTTAAACAGTCCTCCTACACTATAAAAGAAAAAGTTATGATAATTTTCTAACAACAGACTAAAGGACAAGATTCAGTAGTTAAGTCTAAAGCAATCAGCTAACCTCTAATTGAAAATTAAATGCTACTATAAACAGGTGTCAGACTTAGAACTTAAGTTGCAAAGCACCTAAACTCTTCAAACAAAGAACAACCGATGGTTCAAACAACAACAACACACATACGATTAAGTGTACAAATACGAGCAGCTTCTAAGCATACATGTTATGCAAAGAAAGAAGATACTAGAAACACAGCAGTAAGAAACAAAAATGCCGCTCAATAAGAAATCTCAAGTCAAAAGAATAACTAAACAAGACCCCCTAAACTCTAAAGGACAAGTTTATTATTCTAAATTCTAAACTCTAACCCCCTAAATTATTATCTAACAAAAAAAAACTAAAGGACAAGAATTACTATAAACAGGGGTCAGACTTCGAGCTTTGAGTTAATAAAGAAAAAGCACTTATAAACTGTTCAAACACCAAAACNTATTAATCGCCCCAACTACGGCGGGAAATGAGCGGAGACGATCGGAGATGGGATCGGGTTTAGCGTTTAGGACATTTCAAAGAATCGTCGCTAAATCGTTGCAACATTGCAACGATTTCGCGACGATTTTAAGCTGCGACGATTTAGCGACGATTCTTTGAAATGTCCTAAACCCAAACCCGATCCCATCTCCGATCTCATCTAAACCCTAAACCCTAAACCCTTTGCCCTATACCTAAACTTTAACATCTTAGCATCTCATTGTATTTTGCAATGAGATGTCAAGACCCTAAACATGGGATTCTTATAAATCGTCGCTAAATGGTCGCAACGTTGCGACGATTTAGCGACGATTTATAAGAAATCTCATCTAAACCCTAAACCCTAAACCCTTTGCCCTATACCTAAACTTTAACATCTTAGCATCTCATTGTATTTTGCAATGAGATGTCAAGACCCTAAACATGGGATTNTTCAAACAAAGAACAACCGATGGTTCAAACAACAACAACACACATACGATTAAGTGTACAAATACGAGCAGCTTCTAAGCATACATGTTATGCAAAGAAAGAAGATACTAGAAACACAACAGTAAGAAACAAAAAAGCCGCTCAATAAGAAATCTCAAGTCAAAAGAATAACTAAACAAGACCCCCTAAACTCTAAAGGACAAGTTTATTATTCTAAATTCTAAACTCTAGCCCCCTAAATTATTATCTAACAAAAAAAAACTGAAGGACAAGAATTACTATAAACAGGGGTCAGACTTAGAGCTTTGAGTTAATAAAGAAAAAGCACTTATAAACTGTTCAAACACCAAAACAAGAGACTTCACTTACCCGAGAGTGGGTTTCTCCTTCGAGCTGCAGAACAAACGAACAAAAATATATTAGCAAGTTAAGAATTTTTTTCAGGAGATAATGATCAAATGCGAAAGCAAGAAAAGGGAATAACTCTTAAAGAAAACGATTTTTCCCTTCATTCCAATCATAAGAAACCCTAGAAATCGAAAATCAACTGATTTCAGGAACGGGCACATTCTAATTAAATTCCCAATTCTAAGAAGAAAACCATAAAACTATTGCATCCGCGATCCGATTTATTTTTCACAAACCCTAATTTATCATATACCAAATATCTCGAATTCAAAAATCAACAGCAATGAAAGGGGGGAAAAAAACATCAGAAGAAATTTGCATACCCAAGAATGAAAGAACAAAAAGAAAAACATATCATTTCGAAGACGAACAGATTCAAGATTCCGCGAGAAAGAAAACCAGGAAGAAGAGATTATCTAATCCATCACACAGACGTAAAAGTGGGGAATCTTACCTCATAAACCAAGATGAAGAGGGATCAAAGAAGAGAATGAGACTGTGGATCTGAGAGCTTTGTAAGAAGCAAAAAGGTATCGAGTGTGAAGAAGAAGGAGAGATAAAATGAGAGAAGCTGAAGTAGAGGCGATTGCTGTAAACGAGAGAAAAGTGAGTTTCGTCTCGACGCTATAAGTAGAGATAACACCGAAGATGTCTGAAAAGACGAAATTACCCCTAAATGATCATCCAATATCTTAAGATCTTAGACCCGATTGTTCGGAGCCGGTTTCGGCTCCTTAAACCGGGCACATTTAAGTAAGTTTAAACTTTTTTAATTTAGCCAAACTTTACTTCATTAAAAAATCTAAAACACCTAATTACCCTATCATGGACAGGTTGTTTTTTAAAATTAATAAAGAAACAATATTAGTATAAGGAAAACGGTTATTTAAATTATGAACTTACACGATTTTGTCAAATCAAATACGAATTCTTTAATAAGCCTGAAAATACACAAACTTATGTTGACATGACCAGATTAATTATCAAATTAGTCAACATTATATTCTGTGTATTAATTGTAATTGTCGTTAACAATCCGTTAAAACTAAGACGTCATCGTTTCTCAAAAATAAAAAAAAATCCCACAATCTTCTCTTCTCCTCCTCTTCTCTTCTCCACTTTCACAAACATGAACATGTCCGGTGACATAGCTTGGACAAAATGCTGGGATGCATTTAATGAAGACAAAAATGGCTCCATACACTTCATTGGTTCTACATACACTCTTTCTATTACACAAATTCAAAAACCCATTATTGCCCTTCTTTTATTTTATTATTTTATTAAAATTGAATGTTGAAAATTTAGTTTAATTAAAAACAAAATTCACGATAAAGAAAAAAAAAAACGATACCTCCTCGCTTCTTCTTCTTTTTCCTCGGATTTCTTCTTTGTTCAATCCATTCTGACCAGATTGAAGCTCAAGAAGGTAATTGTTCTTCTTCGCTTCTTCTTCTTTCTCCTCCCCACAGCTTCGCTTCTTCTTTCTTTCTCCTTCACCATTGATGATTTAAGTAATTGTAGAAAATTGTAGATCTTTGAAATTTGTTCTTTTTGAATGTTCGTTGGGTTAGTAAGCATGTTTTGTTGGTCAATTAAGGTCATACATTGGTAATTTATGGGTTGTAGTGGTTGAATCATTGGAAAATCCAAAATTAGAAATGGGATTTGCAGGGAACGACTTGCAGACCAAGAACAACTGAGATAACTGGCACAACTGTGATAACTAGAACAACTAGGGATAACTGGTACAAATGAGATATCTGGGACAACTGGGATAACTGGTGCAACTATGAGTGGATTATTCCGGCTCGTATCCAAGAATTGTATGCCTTACCTCCAAATTACACCAAAAGAAAGGGAAAAAATTCAAGAAACAAGATTTCCATCAGTTGGAGAACGTCGCCGAAGGAATAAGTTGGTGCCAAGTTGGACTCGAGATATGCGAAAACTCGGCTTCCTGTTGTTCACTGTCTCGTTCATGTTGACGGGGAAAGTGGCCTTCTCGGGGGGAGCATGATCGGGGCACGACGGCTAAATAGTTATTTGTGTCCTTGCGGTGAATTCAAATTGTTCTTTTGGCTGCGTTGTCTTGTTGAGTTTGCGGAATTGGAGGATGGTTCTCTTCTGTCGCGTTTACGAACCATGATGGGCTGGGGATTTCTTAAAGTCTGTCTTCCGAGGTCGGAGTGGATCTCTTACGCTTGGAGCATCTCGGGGTATGGTTTCTTTTATTGATATCAGAAGCTCCTCGTTCTGTGGACATGGAAAACTGCCTTACGAGTTCAGCCGACAGTTGTTGAAAATTATAGATCGAGTTTCGATCGAGTCTTGAAAACTAATCGAGGGCGGCTCCCTTCAGATGTTTCGCGAACCAGAAATTGAATCCAAAATCTAGACCGGCGTGACCCATCGCTATGCGGAAAGCCGTTATGTGGGCTTCGGGATCTGTCGTTCCGTTGTAGAATGGGATTTTGATATTTCCCGGGTTGGGGATAGCTCGCATGGAGATGACTGCGTCGGGGATGGTCGCATTGTGTTCGCTGAGGTTTATTCTCGATTGATCGTTGGTCTGGCTTTGGGATGGAGTATCTCTTAGTTTTTCCTCCTTAAAAATGAAATCCGAGGCTCGGTGCAGTGCGTCCTGGATTGTCGGAGGCGCTCTCAGTATGAGTTCTCTTTGGAAGTCCGATTTGTGGCACATTCCCCTTTTTATTGCGGTGATCGCGACTTGATCGCTCACATCTCCTGCTTTCGAGGCCATTGCTTTGAATCGTTCTATGAAGCCTCGTAATAATTCCATTCGTCCTTGAGTCAGGATCCACATGTCGGCATCGGAGGTTCCTCGCTCTATGAATACGGCGAAATGCTTTAATTAGAAATTGAGTGGACAGTTGTCGAAAGTTTTCGATTGAGTTTCGCTCAAGATCTGAGAGCCAGCCAAGGGCGGCACCCTCTAAATGCTCCGCAAATCGGCGGCAGAATCGTGCGTCTGCTTTACTTTCCTCGAGTCCAGATCGGCACAATGCCATGCGGAAGACTGTTATATGGTCCTTAGGATCGGTCGATCCGTCGTAGAGCGGGATTCTGACATTTTCTCGGTCGGGAATAATCGCCTTAATAATCCTTGTCCTAAAGGGGGTTCCTCACGTTTCCTCTGACATTTGATCGGTCTCGGGCGCTGTGCTAATTGCACGATGTCTCTTTGGATAGATGGTTCGTCTCTCGGCGTTGTTTTGCGTTAGGGATGCTTTGGTCTTGCTCGTTTCACCTATCCAGGGTCGGCTCGTCTTCACCAACTCGTCGTGTTATCTCTGATATGTTCTTAACTCGTCAGCACGCTGCATTTGCACCACCCAGAGAATATTTTCTTCCTCTTCCGTTAGATCGTTGCCGAACCGACCTGAGCTACTGATACCCTCTGAAAAAAACGTCACTCCTTCCAGTTCGTTGCGTCGATTCTGGTTCATTCTTCTCAGCTCGTCGACACGTTGCATTTGCTCCACCCAGAGAAGATTTTCCTCCTCTTCTGTCAAATTGTTGCCGAGCCGACTTGGATTGGGGATTTTTTCCGCGGCTCTCGTTCCTTTCAGTGCCGAGGCGAGTTCGCCGCTTACGATGCGCCCCGAGGCGTTGTTCCTTTTGGTTCGGATCGTTCTGTCATTGGTAGTTTCGATCGTTGCTCCGAGCTGAGTTCCTATGGCTTCGACGGTTTGCTGCTCCATTCTGCGATTCGACCGAAGGGGATCGGATGAGAGTGGCCCCCTCGCCACAAGTGTCACCTCTCTAGACGGGTACAGTGGTGGGAGCCTTCTTTCATTGGCCGAGGTCATTGTGGGTGTGGAGAAGTCGAGTACCGTTGGGTTGAGGCCGAGTCTCCTTGTGGGTGTTCTTGGAGGCATGTCCTAGCCGAGGTATCCAGCTTTCAAGTCTTTGGTCCGACCTTCCGAGGTCAGCGTCTCGACTCTCTCTGATAGGGTTTTGTTCAGCTTGTCTTGCTCTTGCACCTTCTTCAGCAACGCAGTGAGCATATCTTTCAATTCGGCGAGAGGCTCCGAGGTTGTTTCCATGATCGCGATGGAGGTGCCACTGTGATCGACCGTTCCCTTAGTTGTGCCTTCATCGTTGTTATTCGCGTCATCACCGACTCTTCGTTCGCCTCCGGCCATCTCTTCATATCTCGATCCTAGTGTTTTTTGTGAGTAAGAATACTTCTTATTCCCCACAGACGGCGCCAAATTGTGTGAGTGGAAACTCGCACAATTGATAAGTAGGATTTATCCTAAGAATCAATCATAAATATGCTCATGTCATTGCAATATTTTAGGTGTCAATCCAATTGGGGTTTAGTTCAATGCAACAAGAATGCAAGAAACTCTTTAATTCAAGCAAACAAAGTGGGTTTTGATTTCCTAACAACCTAATGATTTAAATTAAAAGCAAGTAAACAATAAACAAGCAATAAACGAGATTAACAATGATTAAAAAAGGATCTTTGGGCAAGGCAATTGATTTTGGGGAATCTCAAGTCAAGCAATGATGTCTACACAATCACAAAAGTGCATTTCCTTAAGCCTAGAACACTAATCAAGATTAGCCTAATCTCTTAGCACTAATCACTTCACTAATTATAAAATCAAGATCAAATTCTCATTTGTGAAAATGTAATTAGCAAGCATTAACCACAAGTTCTATTAGCCAAAATTCATCCTAGACATTCACTCTCATGAGCTAAGTTGAAAATCTCTTATTTAGTTCATTGGAGAATTTCATTAAACACCTTGTGTGCATGAAATTTCCTATGAACTAGATTAACTATCTCTAGGTTAATCTAGCATTAAAACTTCTAAATAAGAAAGGAAATAGAAGAATTAAGTCCTAGACGATTAACAAGAGAAACCCCTAATCTACCAAGCCCAAATGATCCAAAATGGTTAACTCACTAATCATAGAGAAACCAACAAATCCCATGAAGAAGATGTATTTTCCCATGATTAGATGATTGATAGTAAGAGAGATTAAAGAAATTAAGAAACTAATACTTTTAATTTCATAAAAACCTCAAGATATCTCTTACAAAATCTCAAGAACCCTAAAAGGGGGTTTCCTTGCTCAAGAAAAAGAGAAAAGAAAGCATAGATCATTAAAAAAATTAGGTTTTCAAGTATTTATAAGGAAATTGGGCGAACCGGGTCAACCCGGGACAAACTGGGTATTGACCCGGTCGGATATGGGTTGGAGAGGTCTGTATCGACCAGACTTGGACACTCCCAGACTGGTGCCGGTTGGGGTGTACCGCTTGGAGGCCGTATGGTATGGTGTGGAGCTGGTTGGTGTTGTCTCCTAGAGGAGTGCATGCCGGATGGAGTTTGGTCGGCATAGGAGTGGAGCTGGGTCGGTATTGGTCCCTGCCTCAGTACCGAGCGGGTTGTACCGCCTGGGTGATGGTCGGTACAACTCCTTGAAGACGTATGCCGAGCAGGCCATACCGCTCGAGGACGGGTCGGCACGCCTTTGCTCGTACCGATTGGGTTGTGCCGGGTGAGTGATGTTGGTGGTGAGTTTAGCACTCCCCGGTTTAGCCCGGTTTGAACCGAGACCGGCCCAACTAATCCCGGTCGACGACGGCTCGAACCCGAAAGGAAAGCCCACGAAACATCCGCCGAACTCCGAACTTAAAAGAAAGGTCCGCGAGAGACTGATAACCGATAAACCGATAAGAATCTGAAGGAACGCCGAACTTGAATCCAGATCGGCCGAACTTGAATCCAGATCGGCAAAACACGATCCGATCAACGATGATTCAAGATCGGCAAGGAAGTTCGCGCAATAACAACCGAGCTCAAATCAAACCGAACTCATCATAATCGATTGTAAATGTAAGGATCAAATCCTCGTCTCGGTACCGAGATCGGTCCGTTTCAATCCGATCGACGACGGTCCGAGATCGGTAAAGGAAGGATCAACATGCGACCGCCGAACTACGACATACCGAGCTCATCGGTCTCAACCTGTCATAGTCAGAACGCGCGGAAAGTACGTTTTACTTTCCGCAAAGTACATCCGACTTTACGGAAAGTAGGTCTTGATTTGCGGAAAGGGAAGATTGACTAAAACTTTTAATCCGGGATTTGCGGAACTTTTCCGGATTCGGGGGAAAGTCTAAAGCCACCGAGAAACTTCTATAAATAAGGAGGTCCTGACTACATTTGGAGGGGGGGAAAAAAATCCGCAGTACATTTTTAGAGAGAGAAAGTGAGAGCTCGAAATCCGATCTCGACCTCATGACCGACCTCGAAATATTTTTGTAAAACTCCGACTAAGTTCGATTCAATAAAACGAAATACCAATTCGCATTCCAACTCCTTTACTCTTGTGATTTCTACGATCCACAAGTGATGGCCGGTGTGGGGAAGGTCTGGGCTTGTACCGACCAGGAGTTGGTCGGTATTGAGAGGAGTTTCTGGTCGGTACTGGCCCCTGTTGTAATACCGTTCCACTTGTGCCGGTCCAATGCTGGTCGGCGTTGATCTCTAGTCTCGCGGCCAGACGGATACACCTTCGGTAAAACCGCGATATCTCCTGGAATACATGTCTGAATGACATCGGAAATCCTTCGTCCTTCTAGTTCTTTCAGACGCATCAGAATGATCATTGCATCCTATTTTGCTCCATTACTCCAAATATCTCCAAAATGTCTCCAAACACCTAGAAAACACTCCAAATGAATGCAAAACTTACTAGGACCTAATGCAAACTAACTAAACCATAATTTAGACTAAAACACTAAGAAAACTATGAGAAACACATGCATGAGACCTAAACACTAAGCTAAATGCATGCTAAAACGGGTAAAATATGAGTATATCAACAATCAATTTTTGTAGAGGACTTTTAAGGGAATAGAAGTTTCTGGGGAAAAAAATACAAGTAGAGACCCAAATATGGTTTTATTGCTGATTTGATAAGATTTTTCAATACAAGATGATGAACGATATTGCTAAGTGCTTTTGCTAGGGTTTTCCGATGATCCGTTACAAGTGATTATGATTACTATGTATACAAGTCTATGTTAGCGATAATCTCGAGAGAAAAGGAATATTTCTTTTTTTCCATATGTGGCCACCGATTAAGGCTGGAGTAATCGATGATCTGGGCCTTTAGCTCGGCCCGCAAGAGTTGGCAAATGACATGTATCTCGGCCCATAAACGCTTCTCTCGGCCCATTTGCAATCTGATGGGCTCGGCCATTCCTTTTGGGTGAACCAGACCGTCTTGGTTCGGCCTCGGTTCAGTCGGGAAATGTCATTATCTTGGCCTCGGCTCGGCTCTGCTCTTCTAGACGAGGTGAGACATCTAAAGCAGGCTATCCAGGGCTGTTAGCTTCGGCTCGGGTCTTTCTTATTCCTTCGGATCAGTATGCCTTGTTGTCTTGAAGTGTTAATCTCGAACGGATGAAATCCGACCCCAATAATCTTCAGACTTGTTAGGATAGCGCCAGCTAATATCGTATATGTGTCAGTGGAAAGCTGTCAAGATGGAAGTTTTTGGTGTTGGATACTGATTTTGCTTATTGGAAGGATATTGCGTACATTTTAGAAATTACATATTCTGAAGAGCTCTTTTTGGCTTCAAAATTATTTTTTAATTTCTAAAATGTACGCATTATCCTTCCAATAAACAAAATCAGTTTTATTACTAAAAAATAATAAAACTGAATATTATTCAAATAGAAATAAAAAATGATTAATAATTGTTGTTCGGAACAAAACTGTAGGATCTATGAGACAATTAATTCTAAATGGGATATATATGCTCATTAGAGAAATTTAAGTTTTTGCAGGATTTTAACAAACTCATGGATGAGTGATTCAAATTTGAAGAGGCAAACAAAACTAAAAATATCAATGCTCGAAAATAAGCATTCATACATGCCAGTATAATGAATAAGGCCAAATGCTTATAAGAGTTTTCGAAAGCTAGGATAATGACCACGGGCTATTTATGGGTATGTGAAAATGGTTGTTATGAGAGGTAGATTGCACTATACGACCACATAACTCACTGGAGAAACGAGAAGCGAGAAGCATATAATGTTAACTGAATGGACGTCTAACCCATACAAGTATGAGTTGTTTTTTTTTAATTAGTGTAGGGAAATTTTTAAGAGTTAATTGATCCATATTCGTAAATCGGGTTGCTGAATAGTTGGATCAATTCGTCTTTAGCTGTGGAGCATTAGATGATTAGCTCTATTGTCCTTTATGTGAATGTGACTTAACGGTAATAGTTTTGTCAATGTTGATTTTTCTTCTAACCACGTTAGTGAATAATAATACAAAATTCTGCGCAAGCGTATCACCAACTAGTACTATATAAAAGTTATAAACTATAATGATTAACATGTTAAAAAGTTATTAAAAATTTTAAAAACTAATACCCGATTAATCCTTAATTAATCTCCGATTTTTTTTGCCTAACGCTAGATCCACCTCAACCGCCCAACTAATGCCTAGCAAAATTTTGAACATTGGAAAAGACTGTTTATATTTTAATTTCCTGTGTTAGTTTTATAACGAATTATATATATATATATATATATATTTATTTATTTATTTAATTTTTATACAAAACGAAACCCTTTCCAAATAACACACGACGATATGAGCCCTAATTTCACACTTCTC
>PKMM01018086.1:716279-742807 GCA_002933915.1 Eutrema heterophyllum
CTTCCGTTAGATCGTTGCCGAACCGACCTAAGCTACTGATACCCTCTGAAAAAAACCTCACTCCTTCCAGTTCGTTGCGTCAATTCTGGTTCATTCTTCTCAGCTCGTCGACACGTTGCATTTGCTCCACCCAGAGAAGATTTTCCTCCTCTTTTGTCAAATTGTGGCCGAGCCGACTTGGACTGGGGATTTTTTCCGCGGCTCTCGTTCCTTCCAGTGCCGAGGCGAGTTCGCCGCTTACGATGCGCCCCGAGGCGTTGTACCTTTTGGTTCGGATCGTTTTGTCATTGGTAGTTTCGATCGTTGCTCCGAGCTGAGTTCCTATGGCTTTGGCGGTTTGCTGCTCCATTCTGCGATTCGACCAAAGCGGATCGGATGAGAGTGGCCTTGTCGCCACATGTGTCACCTCTCCAGACGGGTACGGTGGTGGGAGCCTTCTTTCATTGGTCGAGGTCATTGTGGGTGTGGAGAAGTCGAGTACCATTGGGTTGAGGTCGAGTCTCCTTGTGGGTGTTCTTGGAGGCATGTCCAAGCCGAGGTATCCAGCTTGCAAGTCTTTGGTCCGACCTTCCGAGGTCAGCGTCTCGACTCTCTCTGATAGGGTTTTGTTCAGCTTGTCTTGCTCCTGCACCTTCTTCAGCAACGCAGTGAGCATATCTTTCAATTCGGGGAGAGGCGTCGAGGTTGTTTCCATGATCGCGATGGGGGTGCCACTGTGATCGACCTTACCTTAGTTGTGCCTTCATCGTTGTTGTTCGCATCATCACCGACTCTTCGTTCGCCTCCAGCCATCTCTTCATATCTCAATCCTGGTGTTTTTTGTGAGTAAGAATACTTCTTATTCCCCACAGACGGCGCCAAATTGTGTGAGTCGAAACTCGCACAATTGATAAGTAGGATTTTTCCTAAGAATCAATCATAAATATGCTCATGTCATTGCAATATTTTAGGTGTCAATCCAATTGGGGTTTAGTTCAATGCAATAAGAATGCAAGAAACTCTTTAATTCAAGCAAACAAAGTGGGTTTTGATTTCCTAACAACCTAATGATTTAAATTAAAAGCAAGTAAACAAGAAACAAGCAATAAACGAGATTAACAATGATTAAAAGAGGATTTTTGGGCAAGGCAATTGATTTTGGGGAATCTCAAGTCAAGCAATGATGTCTACACAATCACAAAAGTGCATTTCCTTAAGCCTAGAACACTAATCAAGATTAGCCTAATCTCTTAGCACTAATCACTTCACTAATTACAAAATCAAGATCAAATTCTCATTTGTGAAAATGTAATTAGCAAGCATTAACCACAAGTTCTATTAGCCAAAATTCATCCTATACATTCACTCTCATGAGCTAAGTATGAAAATCTCTTATTTAGTTCATTGAAGAATTTCATCAAACACCTTGTGTGCATGAAATTCCCTATGAACTAGATTAATTATCTCTAGGTTAATCTAGCATTAAAACTTCTAAATAAGAAAGGAAATAGAAAAATTAAGTCCTAGACATCAAAGATTAACAAGAGAAACCCTTAATCTACCAAGCCCAAATGATCCAAAAGGGTCTACTCACTAATCATAGAGAAACCAACAAATCCCATGAAGAAAATGTAGTTTCCCATGATTAGATGATGGATAGTAAGAGAGATTAAAAAAATTAAGAAACTAATACTTTTAATTTCATAAAAACCTCAAGATTTCTCTTACAAAATCTCAAGAACCCTAAAAGGGGGTTTCCTTGCTCAAGAACAAGAGAAAAGAAAGCATAGATCATAAAAAAAAATTAGGTTTTCAAATATTTATAAGGAAATTGGGCGAACCGGGTCAACCCGGGACAAACCGGGTATTGACCCGGTCGGATATGGGTTGGAGAGGTCTGTATCGACCAGACTTGGACACTCCTAGACTTGTGCCGGTTGGGGTGTACCACTTGGAGGCCGTGCGGTATGGTGTGGAGCTGGTTGGTGTTGTCGCCTAGAGGAGTGCATGCCGGATGGAGTTTGGTCGGCATAGGAGTGGAGCTGGGTCGGTATTGGTCCCTGCCTTAGTACCGAGCGGGTTGTACCACCTGGGTGATGGTCGGTACAGCTCCTTGAAGACGTATGCCGAGCAGGCAATACCCCTCGAGGACGGGTCGGCACGCCTTTGCTCGCACCGATTGGGTTGTACCGGGTGAGTGATGGCCGGTGTGGGGAAGGTCTGGGCTTGTACCGACCAGGAGTTGGTCGGTATTGAGAGGAGTTTCTGGTCGGTACTGGCCCCTGTTGTAATACCGTTCCACTTGTGCCGGTCCAATGCTGGTCGGCGTTGATCTCTAGTCTCGCGGCCAGACGGATACACCTACGGTAAAACCGTGATATCTCCTGGAATACATGTCTGAATGACATCGGAAATCCTTCGTCCTTCTAGTTCTTTCAGACACTTCAGAATGATCATTGCATCCTATTTTGCTCCATTACTCCAAACATCTCCAAAATGTCTCCAAACACCTAGAAAACACTCCAAATAAATGCAAAACTTACTAGGACCTAATGCAAACTAACTAAACCATAATTTAGACTAAAACACTAAGAAAACTATGAGAAACACATGCATGAGACCTCAACACTAAGCTAGATGCATGCTAAAACGGGTTAAATATGAGTATATCAACAATCAATTTTTGTAGAGAACTTTTAAGGGAATAGAAGTTTCTGGGAAAAAAAAATACAAGTAGAGATCGAAATATGGTTTTATTGCTGATTTGATAAGATTTTTCAATACAAGATGATGAGCGATATTGGTAAGTGCTTTTGCTAGGGTTTTCCGATGATCTGTTACAAGTGATTATGATTACTATGTATACAAGTCTATGTTAGCGATAATCTCGAGAGAAAAGGAATATTTCTTTTTTTCCATATGCGGCTACCGACTAAGGCTAGGGTAATCGATGATCTGTGCCTTTAGCTTGGCCCGCAAGAGTTGGCGAATGACCTGTATCTCGGCCCATAAACGCTCATCTCGGCCCATTTGCAATCTGATGGGCTCGGCCATTCCTTTTGGGCGAACCGGACCGTCTTGGTTCGGCCTCGGTTCAGTCAGGAAATGTCATTATCTTGGCCTCGGCTCGGCTCTGCTCTTCTAGACGAGGTGAGACATCTGAAGCAGGCTATCCAGGGCTGTCAGCTTCGGATCGGGTCTTTCTTATTCCTTCGGATCAGTATGCCTTGTTGTCTTGAAGTGTTAATCTCGAGCGGATGAAATCCGACCCCAATAATCTTCAGACTTGTTAGGATAGCGCCAGCTAACGTATATGTGTCGGTGGAAAGCTATCAAGATGGAAGTTTTTGGTGTTGGATACTGATTTTGCTTATTGGAAGGATATTGCGTACATTTTAGAAATTACATATTCTAGAGAGCTCTTTTGGCTTCAAACTTATTTTTTAATTTCTAAAATGTACGCAATATCTTTCCAATAAGCAAAATCAGTTTTATTACTAAAAAATAATAAAACTGAATATTATTCAAATAGAAATAAAAAATGATTAATAATTGTTGTTCGGAACAAAACTGTAGGATCTATGAGACAATTAATTCTAAATGGGATATATATGCTCATTAGAGAAATTTAAGTTTTTGCAGGATTTTAACAAACTCATGGATGAGTGATTCAAATTTGAAGAGGCAAACAAAACTAAAAATATCAATGCTCGAAAATAAGCATTCATACATGCCAGTATAATGAATAAGGCCAAATGCTTATAAGAGTTTTCGAAAGCTAGGATAATGACCACGGGCTATTTATGGGTATGTGAAAATGGTTGTTATGAGAGGTAGATTGCACTATACGACCACATAACTCACTGGAGAAACGAGAAGCGAGAAGCATATAATGTTAACTGAATGGACGTCTAACCCATACAAGTATGAGTTGTTTTTTTTTAATTAGTGTAGGGAAATTTTTAAGAGTTAATTGATCCATATTCGTAAATCGGGTTGCTGAATAGTTGGATCAATTCGTCTTTAGCTGTGGAGCATTAGATGATTAGCTCTATTGTCCTTTATGTGAATGTGACTTAACGGTAATAGTTTTGTCAATGTTGATTTTTCTTCTAACCACGTTAGTGAATAATAATACAAAATTCTGCGCAAGCGTATCACCAACTAGTACTATATAAAAGTTATAAACTATAATGATTAACATGTTAAAAAGTTATTAAAAATTTTAAAAACTAATACCCGATTAATCCTTAATTAATCTCCGATTTTTTTTGCCTAACGCTAGATCCACCTCAACCGCCCAACTAATGCCTAGNACAAAACGAAACCCTTTCCAAGTAATACACGAAGATATGAGCCCTAATTTCATACTTCTCTCGAACCATCTAGCCCACAACGAGAACCCTAGACGTGTAGAGATAATCAAAGGGTTTAGCTGTTTTGGTTACTGTCTAGTGAAAACAAGTAGATTCAGAGGATGACGTACACGACATAAACAGAAGACAAAGACGATGGCTTGAGCCTTGAAGTGCAAGTCATCACCGTACACTCAAGGATCTGATATGATTTGCTCTATCCCATTTTCCCCTTCTAGTATCCTCACAGTTTCCGACATGCTTGGCCTTAATGTCAAAGACTTGTTGGAGCATACAAGTGAAAACTTATTCATTCTCTCTGCCTCCATCACATCGAACACTCCTTCTGCAGAAAAAACGCCTGAAATTGAAAATCAACAACAATCGAAAACGACGAAAAGGCTAACACAACATTCATTATCTGCCTTTTCTGTTAGGTGACACCCTCGATCATTTCATATCCAGGAGCCATATATCCTCTGCAACCAAAATAAGATTGTGGATTCTTCATTCCCTTTTTGGGAAAACATATTATCATAAGTAGAATTCATAGCTGAACTAGTAGGTCTATAGTTATCATCACCAAGCTTCCACGAGAGTTTTTGATAGTTACATTAGCTCCCCCATAGTTTATATGTGCAGCAACCTATCTGTGGAGAGTGAGCAATAAATTTTAGATTTGGTTAAATGATTATCGAGTTACTTTTTCGTGTGGTGAATGCCATCCGAGTCAATTCCATGGAGAGAAATCGATGTAATTTTAGAGAAGTGTCCAACCAAAGTGACAAGAAAGAGATTTTGATTCAGCAAGCACTGGCTATTTTCATAAAATATAATTCGAGTTTGACAAAGATTCATAGAGATACGACTGTGTTTTTGGATCTATGTAAATTGAGCTAGTAAAAGGTTTCAGACAACTTTAATGATACGACTATGTAGCTAACTATAAACAAACTTTTATTCTCTCTTGCACAGTTTGATATTTATAGTGACGAGGATGAAAACTATGCTGTGGAGTTAAGGATCACAGATTCGGGGTATAATGGGTAGAGATCACAACCAGAAACAGAGGATTTCATTCTTTGATCAGTCACGCCAGACGAGCTCGAGCTACCATGTGTATCAATGTCTCTCAGTTTTGAGATGCTCCAGTTGTGTCCATATAAACCAGGATCTGACAGAACCTGTGTTATTTCGATCTCTCCCTCAAGCATTTTCACAGCCTCTGACATTGTTGGCCTTTAAGGAAGGAGATGAGTTTGTGCAAACGAGAGTAACTTTAATCATCCTCATTGCTTCTTTTCTGTTGAAATATGAACCTTTGAGCACTGGATCTACAATCTCCATTATGTTCCCCGTCTGTTCCAGCGTCAGCGCCTGAAATTTGATGTACAAAAGGGTTTCATTCAATTGCGAATCAAATGGGCCAAAGAGAAAGAAAAGCTCTACGATTACCCAATTGATAAGCGATACATGATCAGCACTTCCTCTCTGATTCGTGTTACTCTTTCCACTAACAATGTCCATTGCCACAACGCCAAAACTATACACATCTGCTTTCTGGCCCCATAATGCATATTCAGGAGCCATATATCCGCTGCATTATAAGAAAAACCAAGACTGAGCTATATTTCTTTCTTTGCCCCCGGTGCGATTTTTGTTTTATAATCTACTCTTACATTGTTCCTGCAATTTTGGTGCTTATGTGACTGTGTTCTTCTTCATGGAGCCTAGCGAATCCAAAGTCAGATATCTTTGCATTTAGGTCACCGTCTAGAAGCACATTTGTGGTTTTTATGTCACGGTGAACCATCCTGATCATCGACCCTTCGTGGAGGAATCCAAGCCCTCTTGCAATTCCAACACATATTTTTTGCCGCACTGCCCAATCCAACTTCAGTGACCTCTTTCCTGGCAATGGACGTAAACCAAAGAGAAATGATATCACTTTACATATATGTAAACTTGAATTAGACTCAAAACGTACAGAAATGCAGAATGACTTTTTTATTTACCAGATAGCGCAAGAGCAAGGGAGTTATTTTCCATGTACTCATACACGAGCAGCAATTGATTCTTCTCGACACAGCATCCGTAAAGCTTGACAAGGTTTGGATGATTCAGACCTGAGATCATGCCTATCTCATTCACAAATTCACGGTTTCCTTGGCATGACTTGGAAGAAAGCTGCTTGACTGCTATGATAGTTCCATCCGACAGCTCTCCCTGCATCAAGTTTCTCATATCAAAAACCAAAAACAGCCATTTCTTTTCAGGCTTGAGAAGAACTTGGCATCTGTTTTAGCATACTTTGAATACGGATCCGAAACCTCCTTCTCCAAGTTTGTTGGCTTGATCAAAATTGTTTGTTGCAGCTTGCAGTTGCCTCCAAGTAAAGCAAACAGCTTGCAGACCCTGGGCTCTCAAATCTATGTTTTCAGGTTCCAAAGAGAAAATGATTAGTAATGCTATGAGCATATACAAGGAATGAATGGATTCATACACTTTGTGAACTATCTGGTACCTCTTTCTCTTGTGTTCTTGTCTCTGCATCTTTTCTGAGCAAATAACCCCAAAGCCAAGAGAGTAATTGCTACCAAGGCACCCGTTAGCCCGAAAATTAGTGGATGATTAGTCTCATGTTTTATATTCTCCGCTGCAAATTATACACTCAAAGTGTAAATATATATACAATTTACATCATAATAAACCAAGCTGCAAAAGATATTTCTAACGAAGTAGTTTTTTTTTCTGTCTTTGGACCTCCACATCGTGGCTTCATACCTGAAATTTTGAAAGACGAATATTATTGTTAGGTGGCAGGAACCAATGTCAAGAAAATGAAATAATTTGAAGTTAGGGCCCCTTGAGAGAGAAACAACACAGTGTGAAGAAAGCAATAATCTGAAGTTATGGCCATTTGGAAATGAAACAACTCGATGTGAAGAAAGTCATGAAAGCTATACGGTAAGGAGTAAGGTTGCTGAAGCAGTGAATTGAGATATTCAAATAAATTGCAGTTTCAACAAGCAGAGGAGAAGGATACTTACTGTACACAAGGAGATTGCAGAGATAAGAGGACCATAATTTCCTTTTTTGGGTATGAGGGTTGTCCCTTTCCCCGCCCAATACAACCGAATCTCTAACATATGATCGATCGGTCACATTAACAGCTTTCTTTTCTTTCACAACAGGCGTCAGAGTCCCTTTAGCCTCTTCTTTGATGTTGAAATCCCTCAAGAACAATTCTCCCTAGGAGGAAGGAATGGACAAAACCAAAAGAACTTCAATCTCTCATGCTTGATGAAAGAAAAATATTCAACAGTGACTCTTTACCTGAACATAGACATCAAATATGCGTCTACCAAGACGACTGTATAGTTCTTCGTTTGAAAACTGAATCTCCATAAAATGGAGTTTCACATTGTAGGCTCCATTTTCCAAGCAAAACGCATAATAAACAAGAGAGAGAGCAGATCTACGTGCAGTCTTATAAAGATCAGGAGAATCTCCAGGTAGTGTTAAACTAGTTGAGATGATGTAGGTATCATCCTCAGTATGCTCATCCGCGAAAAATACACCTGTGTTACTGATTCCCCAGTTTTTAAAGTGCTGATTCGTTGCAGCATAGGTTGTACTGTTATCAGCTTGATAAGTGATTTTTTGAGAAGAGTTTCTAGTAACTATATTGTCTCTACCACAATTTATATGTAGTGTTCGCTGATCTACAATCCATAACGATTATCACCATCAATAGAAAGAGAGAACTAACAAGGAAAGCAGACAGCAGAATAAATGCATAATAGAGATAAGTTAAGATCGCTCATTATGTACTTACAGCTGGTGCAGTTGATTTGACCAGCACATGGAAGAAGCCCACTTCTGTATGACAAGACTACCAAAATAGTTAGGCATCTCATCGGCACAAAATATTCAAACCATTTCTATTGATGCAAAATAAAGCAGAAGAGTGTACTTACAAATTGTTCTTAGAATACGAGCTCCGGTATGTGTTAACGTTACTGTAAACATAAAGTGAAAACAGAAACTTCAACATGAGAAGGTTATTAACAATAGATAGCAGGTGTATACTATCAATCAAGATTTCATGTCCATACCTCTTTTCTTCGCAGCTAGACGACCATGAGAAATTGTTGTAAGAGAGATCACTGTGAGAATTAACCAAAATAGAAAACCAGCAAAAAGATTAGTTGTCAAGACGAAAAATATCTCAAGTCATATAGACAAGGGAAAGCCTAAACGTACATATTAGATTTGCTATTGAGAAAAACACCAGATCCAGCATTTCCAGAAAGCATATTTCTAGTTAAATAGCTGAAAGAACATGTCAAAATGATCACATACTTGATCATGATACTGTAGTATTCACCTTTGTAAGGTCTCCAGCTCTTTAACATTTTCAATCTCAGATTGTAGGACTTACGTATATTTGGTGCTCTTTGTATTCCATGAACTTCACCAGTCAAGTTGTTAAACGATAAATCACTGCAGCAAACGTGTAATAAATAATTTTGGTACGGACATAATTGTGTAACTATCGTATATGTTTGCATGTATAGATCTATAGATTTCGCAGAATAGACCCTCTCATACTTGCATATCACTCTCACAAAAAGTAAATTTTTCTCTCTTAGATGTTTATTCATATGCGTACCCATTGGTCCATGACAATCTATTTATACTGATAGAATTGATAAGTATATAAATGAAATATGTCATGAATATACGCATCTAATCATACGCTAATTCCTAAGCAGGTTAACGTGGAGTATATTAAACTAGCTAGTTCTGACAACATCGAAACTCACAAAGTCATTTCACTTGTCACCAGAAAGAACTTACAGAGTCTTTAGGCCTGACATATCCCAGATGTAGGAAGGAATCGAACCAGACAAACTCACATTCCTCAAAATCCTGGAACAGGGAGTGAGACTTTAGTCTGAAATTCTCAGATAGAATCGAGAAACAGATCACTAGAAAATACATACAGTTTTTTTATGGCTTTGCTGGATAAATTTGGAAAAGAGTTTATCCCAGTTGTATCAGTAATACTCCTGCATATAAAACATCAGTCTTGCTTCAATTGTCCTTTTGCTAATATATATTGAAGGTAGTTAATTACAGATCAATAAGATTTTCCAGGCTGGCGACTGCATCAGGAATTGGTCCTTTCAGCCCACTTGCGTATAGACCTCTGTTGATCATAACCTGACACAAGTTAGGCGGTGCAGAAACACATACTATATATAAGAGAAATAAAATTAGCAATGAAGGACAAGCTTACAGCCTTTGAAGCCCAGGCCAGTTGCCAATATAGGATGGGATAGTACCATTGAAGTCATTGTCACTTGCTCTACTGCATAATGAAAACAAACCAACTAGTTTATAGCTTTGTAAAACTTATTTTCTTGGACTGCTTTAATAGGTTTTCTTGTTCAATTCACAATCAAACAATTCTACTACCGAAGAAACAAAGCATATATAAAGCTGTGGAAGAAGTTCAACACGAAAGCTTTAAATCAAACAGGTTCCAAATAGATTCTTCCTCCAAGCTTCCGGCAAAATTTGTTCCTGTCCTCGGGAGCAATTCACGAATTTACTAATCATTTAAGTCTAATTAAAGATGAGCATCTCCAGTTACAAAGGCAACAAAGCTTTTGAATTTTTTTCCATTTCGAGTTACAGCAACAACTTACAAATCCTTAAGGTTCACCAGTCTAGCGAGAGTGTTAGGCAGGCTTCCTGTAAATTGATTGGACGTAAGATACCTGCAGAACACAGTTTCAGAAAGAAAGAAAAAAAAAAGATTAACCTAAAACCAAAGATTCTTGTCAAGATGCAAAAGGGTCTTACAATTTTGTTAGTTTGGTCAAGTTGCCAAGCTCATCAGGAATCGAACCAGAGAATTGGTTGGCTTCAACCCCTCTGAAAATTTCATCACATATTACTGTAAATATCAGACTAATAATTAAAGACGCATCCCTACAGGTAAAGAAAAACAATTAGAGACGTACAGGAATGTCAGATTCTTGAAGTTTTGTAAACCAGCTGGTAAAGGCCCAGACAAACGATTCGCGCAGACTGAGCTGCGAGGAAAAAAAAAGCAAAGTTTGCTCGCAAATCATGACGACGAAATTGTCGGAACTGTAAAAGAAACAAAGACAAACAGAGAGAAAGAGAGAGAGAGAGAGCTAACATGAAAGTGAGGTATGGCAATGAAGCCCACTCCATTGGATTGTGCCCGAAAGGTAATTTCGGCATAAGTTTCTGCAAAGAAGAGCATAAACTCGCTCTCATGGCTCTTTTTGAAGATTCTCTCGGTACAGGTATATTTGATATTTAAAAGAATAGGGGTGTTATATAAAGACTAACTTACACTCTACCACACTTTTCTACTTTCAATTTATATTAGGGAAAAATTTCAAACAATACACGAACTTTCAAATTATGGTCATTTAAACTACGAACTATCGTGTGAGACGTTTTAATCATAGTATTTTGTTGACTCTAAATTTAAACCCTGAAATTTTGTTGACCGAACCATAAAACACACAACGTTAAATCCGTTAACGGACCTTATAAACGCAGTTACAATCCCGTTTAAACCTACTGTTAATTAAAACCATGTCGTTTTTCAATTTGATATCTGTTTTTTTTTTGAAGAACGATTTAGATTAAATCGATTCCCCAAAATCGATTTGCCTCTACAATAAATCTCGATTTCTTCGGTTTTAAAACTAAAAAAAAAAGCCTTAGAATTGGGGATTAGGGTTCATCAATTCCTCCTCGATTTGGAATTGTCGATTCCTGTCTCCGACAACAAGTGAGAGAGTTCTGGGGTTGTCGCGAAATCGAGGAGGAGAGGTTATGGGTTTGTCGTGAAATCGAGGAGGAGGAGGAGGAGGAGGAGGAGGAGGAATTTGATAGAGAGAGAGAGAGAGACGAAAGTGCGATCAAAAGTGCGACAAATAGTGCGTCATTGACTTGCTACAGTGTCACGTCAAAAACTCGCCAATCGTGGGCGAGAGAGGTCATGACGGTACTTGAACAGGCGGTTCCTCCGTCTGACATGGAAACATAATCGAGGGAGGAAGTTTTTGAAGGGTCGGCGAAAGATCTGGTGGGGTTTCCGCAACCGGAGAAGATGAAGCTCTTGGAGACCATATCGGAGGAAGTTGGAGAAAGAGCGCTTTCGGAAGAAAGCTCAGACCAGACAATTCAAGCGAGTAGTGATTTCAAAGATTCAAAAGATAGACAGGGATTTCGAAATCCTCCTTTGCTCTCAAGGTGGATCTGACGGCAAAGTTAACATGGGTGATAAAGAAAACAAAAGATGCGTCGGGATCATCGGTGAGGAAAGTCACAGAAAAAGGCAGCTCATCTCTGCCGTTGTCTCCTCCGTTGGAGGATGTAATCTCGTCGGCGGTAGCTACGGGGGTGGAGAAATCCTCATTTCAAGCAAAATCTTTGGACTCATGGGTTAAGATCGTGCAAAAGAAGAATGCTCTCAAAAAGTATGATGTTGAAGTTACGGTGAAGGATGGTGTTGTTTCAACGGTTGTTCCCGATGAGGTCTTCACGGATTCATCTCCCCTCTGGGAAGATTTTCTGATTGGAAAGTTCCTTGCTACGGCTCCTCATGTCGCAAAAATACACTCAATCGTAAACAAGATATGGACATTAAGTGATAAATCTCAGATGATTGATATCCATGTCATCGACGCGACAACAATGAAATTCAGAATCTGTAATCCTAACACTCGGGCTAGAATCCTAAGAAAAGGTATGTGAAATTTAGCAGAGATCCCTGTGATCATGTCAAAGTGGACTCCTTTTGTTGAAAATAAGTCTCCGGAAGTAAAATCGGTACCATTATGGGTACACCTGAAAAAGGTACCGGTGGATATGTTCTCGGATAAAGGCTTGAGCTTCATTACTAGTGCAGTGGGAGTTCCAGTACGGCTTCATCCCAAGACAGCTCAATGCGTGGACTTCAAAATTGCTAAAGTCTTTGTTAAGGCGGACCTAACGAAGAAGTTACCAAGAATAATGAAATTCAACACCAACGGAATGGAAAATGAGATTGATTTAGCTATCCGTGGTTACCTCCTCGCTGCACAATGTGTAACAAATGGGGACATCTCAACAATGTCTGTTTAGCTGGTTCACGGTCACAAGTGGAACAACAGAGCAACTCAGAGGTAGTGTGTGGTGTAAACCCAAAGGATTTTGTAGCTATTGTCGTAGCGGGAAAGGGCACTTCAAAGGGTTCCTTAGCTGTTTTCGTACCGGTTATTGAAAAGACAATAAGTGATGTTGATGCTGCTGAAGAAACAAACTCGTCAAACTCTAAGCTGGAAGAGGGTGAATGGTCCAAAGTATCTCCAACAAAGGTTGCAAGGAGCGCAAAAAAACAAGACAAGGTTTTGACATATGGTCCGGTATCAATTCTATCCTCTCGATATTCAGTTCTCAATGACAAGGAGACCGATAAGGTGGAAGCAAAGGAGGAAAAACTTGTCATCGAGGAGGATGCATCAAAGCAAGATGGTAAACCAGAGCTGGTTCTTGAAATTAATGAGGAGGTATCTGCGAAAACAGAGGGAGAGGTTGAAAGATCGGAAATTGAGAAAACAAGGGAAAATGAGGACGATAAGAAATCAGAAGGGAAAGTGGTAGATGATTCAAAGGAGGAGGAAGTGGAAAATGAAAAGGAATCAGGAAATGAACAAGAGGCAAATAAAGATAATGTTAACACTCTGGATGGGAATCAACGTGAGCACGTTGCTCCAACTCGCCAACCACTGCCTCGCAAATCAAAGGAAAATTCGAAAGACATAGCAACTCAAAAAGCAAAGGATGCAAATCCGAGCGCTTCGAACAAAAATAACCCAACGAAAAAACCTTAATGTCAGGTTTTTCCTGGAATATGCGTGGTTTTAACAAATCAACAAAACATAAAATAGTAAAGGATTGGGTGAAGAAGAGCGAGTTTAAGTTTGGTTGTCTGTTGGAAACGAGGGTGAGGGAACGAAAGGCTTCGAGAATCGCTTCTAAAGTTTTCAAAGACTGGTCTTCCTCTCAAACTACGAATCCAATAAACTAGGGAGAATATGGTTTGTATGGAGTCCACAAGTTCGAATGACACCGTTTTTTAAGAGTGGACAAATGATCACTTGTTCAGTGCTCTTGGAAGGTTTGGATTCAGAGTTCTTATGTTCATTTATTTACGCCTCAAATTTTGTGGAAGAAAGAAAGGAGTTATGGGAGGACCTAAAATCTCATCAAAACTCACCATTGTTCAGAAATAAACCATGGCTAATTTTTGGGGATTTCAATGAAATCTTGGGAGGTGAGGAGCACTCGGGTTTCGATGATAACCCAACCATTCCAATGGGAATGAGAGACTTCCAAGCATTGTCAGATATTGCTCTCTTGTTGACTTGAAGTACCATAGACCACAACTTACTTGGAGAAATAAAAGAGACGAAGGAATTGTTTGCAAAAAGATAGACCGAGTTCTAATGAGTGATGCCTGGTATGATTCTTATCCCCAGTCCTACTATGTATTTGAATCGGGTGGATGTTCTGATCACCTAAGATGCCGCATTCAGATTGAAGCCGAAATGGTAAAGAGAAGACGACCTTTCAAATTTACTAATGCTATAGCAGAGACCACTGATTTTTTGCCGTTGCTGGAAACATATTGGAAAGAAACAAAGGCATTGTTTATCTCGACATCAACCATGTTTAGGATTTCAAAAAATCTGAAGAGATTGAAGTTCTTGTTGGGAAAACTAAGCAAACAACATTTGGGAGATCTCCAAAAGCGAACAAAACATGCTTACGATAAGCTTTGTGAAAACCAAACGTTAACGCTGCAAAATCCGGGTCGAGAAGCAATGGAAAGAGAGAGAAAATCATTTGAAAAATGGGAGAGATTGGCGGAGATTGAAGAGAATTACCTTCGTTAAAAATCGAAAGTGCATTGGCTTCAGGTTGGAGATGGAAACAACAAACACTTCCACCGTGCTGCAAGATTAAGAGAGATACAAAACTCTATAAGAGAGATACAAAAGGAAGATGGGACAATGGCTGCAACTCAAACAGATATAAAAGCAGAGGCAGAAAGGTATTTCAGAGACTTTTTTAGCACCAACAAGCGCAGATTACAATTGCATCGCATATTATTGTTCTTCCAAAAAAAATAAAATTAGATCTAATTGCAAAACGACGTAGTTTTAATTAACCGTAGGTTTAAACGTGATTGTAACTGCGTTTATGAGGTCCGTTAACGGATTTAACGTCGTGTGTTTTATGGTTCGGTCAACAAAAGTCCAAGGTTTAAATTTAGAGTCAACAAAATATTATGATTAAAACGGCCCACACGATAGTTCGTGGTTTAAATGGCTATAATTTGAAAGTTCGTGTATTGTTTGACATTTTTCCCATTTATATTATAGACACTTTGTGATTTTAGACACACTTTGGTTACCTTTTTGTGTGTGTTTTTACCTTTATGTCCCTCTTACCAAAAGTTAATTACCCTTCCACCATTTACTCTCATTTTTATTATTTTTCATTTCACACACCCACATATTTTGTTTTGCTTATTTCTTCTCATAAAAAACAATTTCACATTTCTTTTGCATTATAAACTATATTTCTTTTTTCTCTATACTTTGATACTCATTTCACAATATTTTACTTACATATGGTTCGAACACATTGGCCGATCGCATGCGTATCCACATAGCTGCGTACACGTGTACGCATTTAAATGGATAGACATGTGCGTATCCAAGCGCATATCATCCATGTGTACACAACTACATGGATGTGTATACGTATCCACACGAATATCGTCCACGTATACGCAACTAAATGGATATGCATGCGTGTTCACGTGAATTACGGACACGCATGCGTCCTATCCACAAGGTTCGACTTCCGAGCCATGAATCTTCTTGTTCGGGTCATCGTTGCCCTTCTCCGACGGATATCCGACAACTTTCCAACAGAGGATTCCGACTACAATGCCCGTCGGAAAATTTTCCAACGACCAGTTTCCGTCAGAACGTTCTGACCAAATTTGATTTCCGAAGAGCTGTAACTGACGGATTTAGTTCCGTTGGAAATCCGAAGGAGAAATTCCCGACGGAAATAAGTATCAAAATATAGAGAAAAAATTGTGAAATGATCAAAATAAATATAATTGATAGTGAAAAAATAATTGTTATCAAAATATAGAGAAAAATGTAAATATAATTGATAGTGAACAAATAATTGTTAGATTATTTTTTTATGAGAAGAATATAAGGAAAACAAAATGTGTGGGGTGTGTGAGATGAAAAATAATAAATAGAAAAGGGGGAGAGTAATTACATCTTGGTAAGAGAGGCATTAAGGTCAAAATACACATCCAAAAGTAGGGAAGTGTGTCTAAAGTCACAAAGTGTCTATAATGTAATAAAGCTTTGAAAAAATGTGTGTGAGTGTAAATTTCTCTGATATAATCATGAATTTAAAACTAATTTACAATTTTCAAAATTTCATATCGTTTTTTATAAATTGATGTGCGTAGATTTTAAAAAATTTGAACTCAGATTTTTTTTTTTAATAATTAACTCANTTTACAATAAATTTAAATTTCCTATTTTTATTTTTGTTTAGTAACTTTAAGAATCTATAATAATTTTTTTGAATTTTTAGTTTTTCCTTTTTTATTAATTTTGGATTTTATGATAAACTTACATTTTTTTCTTTTTCCTTTTTGTTTAATAACTTTACCTTTTAGGATTAGAAATTGGTTATAGTTTTTTTATTGTAAATATAATGTGTATTATAATTTTTTTATCGTAAATATAATGTGTATTATAATTTTTTCATTTATTATTAATATTATGTGGCAAAAATTAATTGGAAATTTTTTTTACACGTGTCAAAATCTTATCGATTGAATTACTAACTTTGAAACATTAAGTTTTATAGATATATATTAGAATGTCCATATCTAACAATAAAGATATTATGTAGATTATTTTTTAAAAAGACTTATTTGGCAACATGTTTAGTCAATCTAGATAAATTATAGAAATATATATACTAATGTTTGTTTGGATACAAAATGTTTTACTAAATGTTTGGCAACAGGTTTAATATATGTTTGGCAACATGTTTATTTTTTTTTACAAAAATAAAGGGTGTTTGAAAACAGATTCTAAAAGTGATTCTGTTTTAATAGTAAATATATTAATTTGTAATAATGTTATCATTGTGCTATCATCCAAATTTAAATTCAAATAATGCATCATACATGCATTCCGTTCAACCTTTTTTTTGACAGCAAAAGATACTTCATTCGGTTTGGTTTGATTTGGTTTCAGGTTTTTTTCAATTTATTACAAGAATATCAACCGTGAGAGATAAAACAAGATAGATATAGAAAACAACATAACCTCTTAAGAACAGTTTTGATTAAAAAAAAAACTTAAATAGGTGTCACCAATTTCTAATTCCACATAATATCACATGAGAAAACGTATGAAGAAACGTTACTTCGATTTGTAATAGTAAATTTTACATGGTTTAAACGGTAATGCTAAGATTGACTTTGATTCAAGCAAAAATAAATTGATGGATAATACGATTTAGAAATCCACAGCCACAAACGCTTTTTGTATTTTTTGGAAAGCAAGGTTTTTATTATTCTACAGATTTTGTTTTTAATTCTTAAAGTTAAAAACCTACAAATTTATAAATTATAAAAATAAGCCTAATAGAAATGATGAACCCAAATTATAACAAATAAATATACAATATTTTAATTTTAATTTTACAACCTCTGTTTTTTCGGTTTTTAACCAACGAAACCAAAACCCAAATTTTTTTAAAATGATAACCAAATGGGTTTTTAGGTTAAATCAGAACCAAACCAAATCAGTTATTTCGGTTAGGTTATTTCGGTTATGGTCTTTTTTTGCCCATTACAAGTTTTAATAGTGTGAATACAGATTACGATTGCGTTTATCTACTTTTCCCTATTTGGCTTTGGGCTTTGGGCTTTGGGCTACATTCTAGAAGTTTCCTAGGAACTTACCTTAGTAGCAAAAAAATATCTTTCGTTTATCCAAAACCCCGAATAAGAAAAGGAAATATCTTATCCAGTAACCAACGAGCGTACATCCAATTATTATGCGCATCGACACCGTCCGATCACCATCTTATCATTCACGACCGTCCGATCTTCATCCTCACTGTCACACGTGCCGGTAACTCTTACCGATTTACCGGCTACTCGTTTTCTCTTATTTAAAATCGTGCCAAAGCTCCTCTGATCTCATTTCAAAAGAGCAAGTGTTCCAGTGACTCGGAAAGTGTGACTCGCTCTCAAGACTCAGTTTGACTCGTTAATCGGCGAGAGGTATATAAACTCCGATTTCTTTCTTAATACCAGCGTGATTTTGAGGTGGAAGATGTCGGCGATGGTAGATCGGAGCGTGTCGACGCTGAATCCGAACGCGCCGGTGTTCGATCCGGTGGGATTCCGTGAGGTTGAGGATTTCTCGCCCAAGTGGTGGGAGCTGGTGACGACTTCCAAGTGGTTCCGTGACTTTTGGCTCAGTGCCAACTCGGAGTATGAGTTCGGCGCCGGCGACGAGTTCTCAGATATGGAGGAAGAGTTTGAAGAGCTCATCATGTCGTCGGATGAGGCTGAGATCGGTGGATCTACAGTGAGCGGTAACGAAAATACACCTACTCACGATATGTCCGGTAGAAATTTAGATCTGAGGCAAAATAGTTTTCAAATGTTACTTTGCACACATATACGTCTAGGATTTGATCAAATAGTTGTTTCTCACAATATTTCTCTGGCAGAATCAGATGTTGCTAGGTACTTGAAGGTGCTTCTGAGCATGGCGGAGTCTACGAAAGGGAAGCTTGACAGATCGATTTCTTCTTGTTCCCCAAAGTATAACCAGAAGAAGACGAGCAAGTACCTGAGCCCAAACCTCAATTGTCGCCGGAACCATCACATTAATCAGCCCCGGTGAAGAAGTAGTTGAAACGAAGTTTTTTCCTTCGAGATAACCTGAGTCGTTTGTGTTTTCATGAATGAAACTGAACAAAACAAAAAAAAAACTGATCTTTTGCTTCATGTAATGTTTCTGTTTATATTCTTCTTATAAATAATAAAACGTCCGTTATGAAATCTTTTGCATAGACTTTGTTATTAAGTTATATAAACCAAACTGGAACTTTTGAAATGAAATCGAACCACTTCCAATCAAAATGTTTAGTGTCGATTTGGTTCTTGTTCAATTTGGGTTTTAATGCGTTTTGCAAATTAATAGAGGTCCCAAATCAAGGTTATTTGAATTAAAAAGGACTTGAGATCAATTAGCAGAGAAATTTTGTATGCTTTATTGCTTCGTCCTTTGGTGTTTTTATGTAGGAAAGTAAAAGAGTCTTTTCTTACAAAGAGTCTTTTTGTCAAGGAGAAACCTTGCCCTCAAGATTCGGCGTAAACTTCGGAAAACTTGTCTGAAGCTAGAACTTTTTTTTTTCCCGAACTAGCTTTCGATGGTGGTAATTGTTTTCCAATGCACAAGTGTCTCCTGCACCAGCTTGGTTCCCTGCTTAACCAAATTTCACTAAATCCTCTCTGACCTGAACAGTTACAAAATCAAACTCGATTTGTCATAGCATGAAGAGAAACCAACAAAAAAAGTAGTGCGAGTGGTCAAAGCAGAGCAGCAAACTCATCCACACGATGATTACGCTCCATTAGCAAAAATAACGTAAGCAAACACTTAACTAACCAAGATGGTTTTTTTATGAACCCTAGTCCCACCTTTATAAGCAGAATCCAACAAACTCGAAGGCACAGCTTCTTTCTTAATGCAGCTAATCAACATGCAACACTTGAGACAGTGACTAACTTTTGCAGTGCCCAACTTACAAAGCTTTCTAATAATATTTCAAACATGTTTCCTGAACTAATTGAGTCCTCACCTAAGTTACATACCACAACCAACCATGCAGACATCGAAACATGTATGTGTACACACAGACAGAGGAAGATAAAGCTGGCCACAAGAACAATTGCCTTAAAAGTTTATCTGGAATACTAGCCAGAAATCACACCTGCGACATGGAAGCTTGAAAGATATTTATATTAGAGAGATCACAATATATAAGACTGAATCAAGGTGGAGAGTAGCGATTAAAAGTATTGGCATCAATATGCTCAATGTAATTCAACATATCCTGCTGCCTTCATACTGTGACCTCAAGAACAAGAAGATCATATTTTGCATCACAAAGGATAATAGATATGTTTCGCATTACAATACCACCATAAGTTTAGAGTCTCAAATTGAAAGAGTAGAGAAGAAATTGTGAGTAAATGAGAGCTGAAGACAGAATTAACACACTGGTCACCGGCAAATAAGAATATTATGAAATAAAATAAGAACCCCGAGACAAATATAGTCAGCAGCAATTATAATCAGTAATATAAATTAATAACTTATGGCCGTCTGAAACGCAATTGTCTGAATTGAGAGCTTCTAGCCTGAATCTCTGCATATTTCACAACAGCATAGCAAGGGTTAGTGAAGATGTGAGTCCCAAAACTTCCAACAAGAAAGATGTAAGAAATCACGGTACATAGCTCCAAGAAACATCACACCTGAAAAAAATTAACAATAGCAACAAAACAAAGATTCGTGTTAATGAGCCGTGTACAATAACAGAGACAAACTTTAGGAATCTTAAGCTAGTGGCAATTTAGATATTGTCGAATGGAAAAATCTGAAAACAACTTTGGGACAGAAAACATTAGGAGTTACTGATTAAACAAAGAGCAAAAAGAGTAGAGACAAAAAAAAAACCACAAGGCAGACTGACCAATATTCAAACTCCTGAATTTTATGTTTCAGAATCGAATACCAGGACAGATGCTCCTTTAGCTGTGGAATTGCTCGCAAACACACCAGTGACCAGATTAATGAGCTACAGCAATTAGTTACCATGTGACAAAACTAGGAACAGATAAATACGTAAAAAGGAATATATAAGCAGAAGACTTTCAAGAACCAAAGGATGGACAAAAAGGCAGTATCACACAACATACTGGACTTGGTTCATCCTGCAACTAGAAGTCTACAAAATATTGTTGGGAAAATATATTTTCTAAAACGTACGAAAACTTTGAGGGAAAAAAAGTTTTATCATATGCTAAAACCACTTGGTTTAATTTCAAATTTTAATTTGAGAACCTGCAGGGAGAACAAACAAAAATATCAAATGAGGACATCTTACCTCTCCACTAAGGAGTTTCTCCTCAGAACACGCATGTTACATCACCTCAGCCATGAACTTCTCATACTCAGAATCTCCAGCAGAGGATGGATTCTCTGCAGGTGGCTGTACTGGAGGCTTAGGAGCCCAGGGTACAGTCTCCATTCTCTGTGAATAGTCAACAATGGGCGGCATTGGACGATTAGGTGCCCAGGGTGCATTACCTAGACCTTGTGAGTGATCAGATGTTGACACAGGAGGATTGTTGGCCCATGTCATGTTACACATGCTCTGGGAATGATCAGTAGACGAGGCCGGTACTGGAGGCCGAACAGCATTGTAATAAGATGGATAACTCATATATGGGGGTTGCCCAGGCAAACCTGTGACTGAGCTAACATAGACATTCGGTGGCACAGATGAAGCAGGAGCACCATTTTCTGCTTGTACCCCTGGTGGGAAGCTTTGCTGGCTTTCACTAGAAGATGGGTTTTGAGAAGCAGTGCCAGGTGGAGGAGCTTGTGTCACATGAGGAGGAGGTGGTGGGTAGTGCATTCCATACGGATACATATGTTGACCAGCGACAGGATGGTAAGAACCAGGAGGAGGATGGGGAGGAGCATATGGATAATAGGAAGGAACGGGAGGAGGAGGATTTGGCAGTCGCACACCAGTGGCATATTGCTGTGAAGGATAGGCACCAGGCAGATGGTTTGAAGAAGGATAAGCTTGAGTTGGTGGTTGAGGTGCAGTAGGCGGTGGCTGTTTACCAGCAATCCTGACAGCAAGTGTTTTACCTTCTAACCGATAGCCATTCATTGCCTGTGCAGCAGTATTAGCCATCTGCACATCAGCGTACTTCACAAAACCATAGCCTCTGCTAAGACCAGACTCACGGTCCTTGATTACCTTTGCCATCACAATCTCACCAAAAGATGAAAAAAGATTAATCAAACCATCGTCGTCAAGCATCGGAGGTAAGAACCCAATGTACAAATTTGTTTCATCATATTCTTTGGAGGGTTTGGTCGGATTTGACCCTAAACCAGCACTGTTACCCCATGGAGGATTACTTCCCGGACCAAGAGCTAACGTAGTACTCTGTTTGAGAGAAGATTCAGGGACTGTTCCTCCTAACTCTGCCAAGAAGTTCTTATATTCATCATCCATGTTCTTCCCAGTAGTAGTACCCTTCACCGGGCAATCAATAGTAGGGTGTCCACCATCACCACAAATCTTGCAAAGAACATCGCTCTTAAAGGTACTTGTACTCGAAGGACACGCATACTGTCTATGCCCTTGCTCACCACACAATCTACAGAACTCTTCATCCCTTATTGTTCCATTCAAGGTGGCAAGTTCCCTGAGCTGTTGCCTCTTGTGTTCGTTCAGCACCTCATCAACAGGTTGCAGGAGCTTCTCAATCATACCAGCAGCAGCGTCAAGAGCTTCCTGAGTCTCAGCCTCGACTAAAACATGCAAGTCCTCGTTTTCCGAAGGGTCGTATTTCTTCTGCTGGTGCCTACCTTCTTTTACGGACCCTTTACCACGAATCACAATCTTAGCACCTGTTTCCCTCTGCATTCTCTTCTGAGTATTGCCCCTGGGTCCAATAATAAGACCAATAAAGCTATAACCGGGAAACTCATTCTTCGGGATGAAAAGCTTCTTCTGGAGCTTGGGAGGCCTATAATCCGCCGGAGGTTTAAACGCAGGATTCTTGTTGATAATCTGAGAGATGATCTCTTGTCTTTCTCTATTCAACCTCTCCTTTGCTCTGTACTCCCTAGTGTTTATCCTAATTCCAAAGTTATCGTAGATTGGCTCTGGTGAAGGAGACCTCTGTCCTTCTTCACTATCATCCAAAGGCAAACCAGACTGCAAAATCCTACTGATCTCAAGTAACCTAACATTCAAAGCCTGAATCTCGGGATCAAACTCCATGAAATCGGGGAGCTGGATTATCGGCTTCGGCTCATCATCTGCCCATCTCGATTTACGCTTCGACGGAGAGTCCCACCGGCTTTTACGCTTCCTACTCCGGCTTGTCGTCTCCTCCTCTCCGCCGGATTGATCCTTGTCGGTTCCACTAACGCCCTTCTCCGGTAGTAAAGCAGTGGAGAAATCTACGGCTTCAGAGGAAGGAGGAGGTTGATCTCGGGCATGAAAAGAATCGTTGTAATGGTTCAATTCGACGGAATCCATGGCGAGCTCGAGAAACTCTTTGAAGGTTTTTCCGATTCCCGGAGAAGCAGAGAGATTATAAAAAGAGGCGACGACGACTTAGCTCTGATGGGCTTGTGTTAAATATAGGCCCAGTATAAACCCATTGATGAGAAAGGCAAGAAGCCCATTCACTTTATTTTAATAGAAACGTGTGCCATAAACAAACGAAAAAAGAAAATCCTAAAAAAATTTTTGTTGGTTTTAATGTTAAGATTAACCCTAAATTTTGTTTTTTGCAGATCATAGTTAGCAATGGCGGATAAGCGAGGTAGACGGCGCCACAAACAACGTCGTAAAAAACCTAGCAAACACCGCAAAATCAAACGATCAAGAGAAGATTTCATCAGCTCTATGCCAGATGAGATCCTCCACCAAATTCTTTCCTTTATTCCCACCGTTTACGCCATCAGAACTTCTGTCTTGTCCAGACGATGGAGGCATGTATGGCGCGAGATAACTTCTTTCTACATCGAAGACTCTTGCACGACGGGTCGAGGGATAAACCAAACCCTAACTTACTTCACAGCTCCCAAAATCATGAGTTTCCATCTTAGTGTGTGTCATTATCACACTGCAACCCCGATTGATAGATGGATCAAGTTCGCTATGTCCCGCAGTGTGCAGAAGCTGTCTTTGAACTTAGATCTTAATTATACTTATAGTTTCCCGGAGTTGTTCTATCTATGTTCCTCTATAAAGCAACTTAGCGTAGAAATGGGATATATAGATGTGATTCCCACATGCACAGTTTCATTGCAATCACTAAGGAACCTATCACTGCGTGGTTGTAGGCTTCTAGGTGAACCCGTTGCAAAGATTCTCTCTGGTTGTCCAAATCTCGAAAGCTTGGAATTGTATCATTGTGATTTACCTGAGTGTATTGACCTGAGTAAGTCAATGAGTCTGACAAGACTGGACATAAATCGCAACGACTATTATGCTCAAGGACCAACAGAGATTGTAGCGCCACATATCCATTATTTAAGATTGAAAAACTCTGACAAACCATTAACTTTAGCGGATGTCTCTTCTTTGACCGAAGCTAACCTCGACATTCGCATTAACACACTTTTTTCTTCGAAGGCTGATTTTCTTCAAAACATGGTGCTAAACATGCTAGCAAAATTTCAGAATGTAGAGAGGCTTTTTGTTGGAGCAACCGTTCTTCAGGTATGTTTGTTTGTCTTTCTTGCATTCTCTAAATAAGGGGTACAACTTTATAAAGTCGGAGAGTCACTTTTTGTTTGATTTGATGATTAAGGTTTCATTGTTTAAGAGAGTATATAAGCACTTTGTACAATCAACAACGCCTTGAAAACATGAACTTGCTAAGTAATTTTTGTCAAAATAATTTTTGTTATGCTTTTCTTTTAGAGATTTAGTGCTTGATTGGTATGCTTGATGAATAGCAGAATAGCGGAATAGCTAAATAATAAACTAGCGGAATCAATAGGACGAGAGAATTTAAAACTGGATAAACTTAAAACGTCAAAAAGCGCGGGACAAACTGAACTAAATAAATTTTTCACTGAAAAATTATAAAACGCCGAAAAGCTAGTTTTAGTAGATTAATCACGTTTTGTTTTCTCTAGTTATAATTTTAACACGCTAATTATATATAGCGGAATCACTTTTCAAAAACGTGAAAACGTAAAAATCTGATAAATAGTATAAATGGTGAAAACTAGCGGAATCACGTTTTCAAAATGTGAAAACGTGAAAAGCTACATACCATTCAAACCCACTATTTATTAGATGAATAAAGTTTTGTATGTACTATAGATACAAATTTAAAACGTGCAGAATGAAATAGAAAATAACTTGTTAATTTTCATTTTTTATAATTTTATGCTTATTATTGTGAATGGTATGTACTCGGCGGAATTAACTTTGTCTGACATTTGTTGTATTCAATTGATTTGTTAGATTCTATCTCTTGCGGAGCTCGGTGGTGGTGTTCCTTTCCAAGAACTCAAAGTCCAAACTTTGATTGTTAAGACGAATTTTGTTCGATCTGTTGTTCCTGGTCTAACAAGGTTACTACAAAATTCACCTGAGTTAAAGAAGCTAATAGTACACCCAATGGACAAAAACAAATTGGTATCTTTACCACAAACCTCTTTTATTTTCTTTATTTTTACTCTTTTTAAAGCAAATAAGTTATAGTTGCTTTGGTACATCTTTTTATGTTCTACAGGACGTGCATCTTTCAAGCTATTTGGATAATAATTGGAGATCGGAATATGTTGTCTTTCCTTCCTCATGTGACATGTATTCGATTTTGCACTGTAAAGATTCAACGTGGAAACTCTTGGCTTCGTTCATGGAATTGGCGCTGAGAAACGCAAAGACACTAGAGACGATGGCTGTACGGTTGAGATGTTTTTACTTTAAAGAAAGATGGTTTAAAGAGCTGCTTCAGAGGGTTCAAACACTTTCTCACAACACTAATGTCTCCATTGTGCTCGAACGAAGCAATTGCTAAATATATGCATCAGTGTTTTGATTTGATCTTGATGATCTTGAACTAGGATTTAATCCGCGCTGTAGCGCGGAGCAAAATTTTTTTATTTTGAATAAGTGATAGGGTATTTAAAGTTTCCTCAATTTGTTATAAACATTACATAATTATAGTATATTGCGTTTTTAGCACAATGAAAATATGATTTGGGCAGTTATAGATTTTATTGGTTTTATATTAATTGAAAATAAATTTTTATTAATGTATTATGGGAATTTGATTATTTTAAGCTAAAAGTTGTGAAAGTGAAATGTTGTTAAAATATGTCTATATTAATTTTATATGAATGTGTTATTTGTTTTAAATTAGAAGTTATGAAAATCAAATGTTGTTCCGATTTTATTAAAAAATATTCTTTGAATATGAATGGATTGAATCCTAATGTCGAAGATAAAATTCCAAAATATCACTTAATTCAAAAAAATACTTAGAGACACAAAATAAAATTCATTTTCTTAAATTCCTAAATAAACTTTTAAAAATTTAGAATGAATTTTATCTTCGACCTTTGGTAATATACTTAAAAAATATATTCGAGATAATTAAATCCTAGGTTTTAACCCTAACTTGTTCCATTAACACGATGACTTTTCTTCAAACTTATTTTGAAAATTAATTTTAAAATTTTGGTTAAGTTTGAATTAGAGCCCTAACATGTTCCTAACCCGTTTACTTAACCTTTTTTGCAATTGACTAAAATATTATTCGGGATAATCCGCAAAGAACTACAATATGGAAAGCATCAACTCTAATATGCACCGCTTAATGACTTTGGATTTTGTGGTCAATACACGAACTTCTAATAAATCAATTTTCTCGTGTCTAATTCTTTATAAAAGTAGTACAATATTTTTCAAAACTTTTTTATATATATATTCAAGTAAAATATAACAAATTATAGTAAAGAATATTGCAAGATCTCGAATATATTTTTTCTTTGAATATATTAATTAATTATTATTTTAAAAATATAATTTTTTTAATTTTGTAATAATTAAGAAACTAAATATTAAATACCCTTTTGAATGGGACATTTATAGCATTTCCTATTTCAATTATATTTTCTTATTTGTAATGGCATAATATGTAATAACTTACAAAATAAAATTCATTTGCTACAA